>PGCI01000093.1:0-297103 GCA_002873125.1 Puccinia coronata f. sp. avenae | reverse complement strand
ACCTAACCCTAACCCTAACCCTAACCCTAAACCCTAACCCTAACCCTAAACCCTAACCCTAACCCTAACCCTAACCCTAACCCTAACCCTAACCCTAACCCTAACCCTAACCCTAACCCTAACCCTAACCCTAACCCTAACCCTAACCCTAACCCTAACCCTAACCCTAACCCTAACCCTAACCCTAACCCTAACCCTAACCCTAACCCTAACCCTAACCCTAACCCTAACCCTAACCCTAAACCCTAACCCTAACCCTAAACCCTAACCCTAACCCTAACCCTAAACCCTAACCCTAACCCTAACCCATTGCCAAGATGAAGGCCAAAGCTATGCTCGAAACTGAACCCGGAACCGATCTCGAGTCCTCTCACCCCCTTCTCTCTGGTTCCTGGAGCTACCTCAACTCCTACATCATCCAGCTCATACTCAATACCAACTACAACTCCCCCTCCCCAGATTGGGAGAACTGCCTCAAAACCTGGACCGATGACCTCAGCACCACCCATGTCTCCCGCTTACTTGTTGCTGATGTCTTCTCTGAACTCAGAACCCCTGGCACCTCAATGACCCCCTCTGGCACTCCAGCTCCCCCAGTCCAACCTGACACTTCAACCTTGGACAAGACCATGACAGAGGTCATCAAGATGATTGAAGACACTCTCAACCCTGACATCCAGAAGACCACAGGTGAAGACAAGGCTGCTGAGGAGGCTCAACAGAAGGCTATTGGAGGACAAAAGGGGGGTGGGGATGGTGAGGAGGATGGTGGGGAGGATAGTAATCAGGAGGAGGATGGTGAGGAGGAGGATCAGGGTGAGGAGGGGATAGAGTGGGAGGAGGTGGATATTAGACCCCAGAAGGCCCCCAAAAAAGTCCCCAGGCATGTGAGGAAGTATCTTGACCTTGAGGCTAGGGTGGACAATAGTGGCTCTTGAGTGCTTTTCTCTTTCCTTTTTCTTTCTCTTTTGCTGGCTGTTTCCTCTTCTTCTTAACTTTTCTCTTCTGCTTGCTGTGATTGCCTGCTCCTGTTTCCTTCCTTGTTGTTTCTTTTTCTTTTCATCTTGATTTTGCTGGCCTTCACTTCCTTTCTCTATCCCTCGCAATACCTATGCCTGATTGTTAGCAGGCTTTTTTTTGGATATTTGATCTGAGCTGATCATCTGATTAGCAGCTGTTCTTCCCGTGAGATTCTTCTGTGAGCTGATCCTGTGAGCTGGCTTGTGAGCTTGATTGCTGAGTCTGGTGGATTCCTGTGGTGGGTTGAAGAATTGAGGCCGTGTTTGAGGAAAGTGAGAACCTGTTTTCAAAAATGTAAAGGGCATGAGAGCTAGTCTTAAAGAACTGAAAATCTGCTCCAAGACAAGTGCTCAAGAACTTGTCTTAATGGAATGAAAAGTTGCAACTGACATGTTCATTCATAAACAGCAGAAGTTAAGACGGGAAGGGGTTTCAAAGGGATGTGTTGATGGAGAAGAGGGAGACAGGAGATGTGTTGATGAAGAAGAGGGAGAGGGGAAGGAGGGAACAGGCCAAAAAAGTTCTGATTGATTCAGGAAAGAGAGAAGTTAGCTAGTTGGGGAGGAGGTGCCACAATGAGAAGTGTGAATGAGGTCTTGGGCTCTCTGATTTTTGGATTGTGAAGCAGGTGCAGCCCCTAGGTTTGCATCAAATTTTTGCTGCAGAACGCCTTGGAACATGCTTTGTTTGAAGCCATTTTTTGTCTTGAAGTCGCGACTGCAAGACAAAACATGACCTGAAATGATGCCTGTTTCAGGCCACTTTTTGTCCTGCAGTCGCGACTTCAAGACAGGAAATGGCTTCAAATGAGGCTTGTTTCAAGCCATTTCTGGCCTTGCAGTCGCGACTGCAAGGCAAAAAATGGCCTGAAACAAGGCATGTTTCCGTGCCATGAACCAGCTCCCCTTTGGGCATGCAGAAACAGAAAGTATTTGAAATTCGGCCACAAACAGCAGTGGTTTCAGACCTTGGGCGTGGGAGACCTGAAACAGATGCAGCTTGAGGACCAGACACCTGTCACGCGCGTGACAGCCCAAATCTGTGAAATATTGAGGCTGTGACAGCCCCGTGACAGGTGATCCCTGAATCTGTGACATCTGCCCCTAAACCCTTATCCTTAGCCTTAGGGCCACCCTAGTAACCCTCTTTCTGAAGACAGAACCTTGGAAAGAGTAGCTGACACAGCGTGGTGGCCCAGTTGGAAGAAAGACTCTTCTGAATACTGCAGCTCATGTGAAAGATGCCAGAAAGCAAATAAAACTACTGGGAAAAGGTTTGGACTGCTTCAAAAGATTCAGGAGCCCTCTAAGCCATGGAACACACTGCCGGCATTAACCGGTCGAACATGGCAGTTCGAGCGGTGCTTGAACAGCCGTGTTCGACCGGTGGTCGGACAGGCACTGTCCGACCGAAGCACCTGCCGGCGGGTCGGACAGGCCTGTCCGATCAGTTCCTGGGACCGGTTGCACAGGACCAGCCGGGACCGGTCGGACAAATCTGTCCAACCAGTTGGCTCTCGCTTCGGTCGGACAGTCTCCGTCCGACCACCGGTCAAACACGGCTGTTTGAGCACCGCTCGAGCAGCCGTGTTCGACCGGTTAATGCCGGCAGTGACATAATTAACATGGACTGGGTAACCTCTCTATCACCTGGAGGAGCCACAAGCTACTACGCTTGTCTTGTTATAGTTGATAGATATTCCAAGACACCAATCTTTGTCCCTTGCTTCAAGGAAGATTCTGCCATGGACACTGCAATCCTCTTCTGGAATAGAGTAATGCCCAGGACTGGCATCCCCAGGATAATTATCTCTGACAGAGATCCCAAGTTCACATCTGAGTTTTGGACTGGCCTTCATAGTATGCTAGGAACTAAACTAGCCTTTTCAACAGCTTATCACCCACAAACTGATGGATTAGCTGAAAGGATGATTCAAACCCTAGAAGACATGATCAGGAGGTTCTGCTCATGTGGACTAGAATTCAAAGATAATGATGGCTATACCCACGATTGGGTCTCACTACTCCCAATCCTAGAATTAGCATACAGCACCAGCATCCACTCCACCACTGGAAAACAACCTGCCTTGTTAGAAAAAGGATGGATACCCAATTTGCCCAGAGATTTTATAAAACAAGGCCAAATAGACATTCATCCTACTGCTGGAACTTATGCCAAGATGTTTGACAATGCAAGGAAGCACGCTGAACAATGCATAGTGGAGTCAACCAACTACAATAAAGAAAGATGGGACAAAAGCCACAAAGAACCTGAATTCAAAGTTGGTGACCAAGTCCTTATTTCCACTACTAATTTCACCAACCTGGCTGGTCCAAAGAAGATGAAAGACTCCTTTGCAGGACCATTTGTGATCAAGGCCCTGCACGGCAAGAATGCAGTAGAAGTCATCCTTACTGGAGAATTCAGCAGGAAACACCCCACCTTTCCTGTTAGCTTGATTAAGCCTTACAACTCACCTGACCCCGGCAAGTTCCCACTTAGACAGAAGGTAAGAGTAGTAATTCCTCCTGTTGAACAGCCCCCAAAACATAGGGTCATCCTGAAGATCCTCAGAGAAAAAAGACTTAGAGTTGATAACAGAGATGTGAAGATGTACCTTGCCAGATACAAAGGTCTAGGAGCTGATCAGGATGAGTGGCTACTGGAGCAAGAAATACCTGAAGCTCCCACACTCCTTAGGAGATTCAGAAGTGAGAAAAGATCCTCCTGAATGGACTAGTATAGCTGATATTCTATTCAGAACATAACCTCTTTTAGTGGTAGGGAATGTCAGCCTTAGAGACAACAATGTTGCCCAAAAGGCTTCAACAATGTTCTCTGCTTATTCCTCCCTTCAATACGAGTATTTTCATATCATAATATCCATACTTTGTTGTGTATAAGTGTGAAATAATATAAGAGTGAGGTAATTAACCTGGAAGTTCACATAACATCTAATCATTTTCTAAGTTCAACCTCATATTGCATATTCACTTTGATAAACATGGTTCATCACTTTCAAAATTGGGCAGATGAAAATTTTCATCATCACTCACCAACCAGAACTTAGAAGAAACAGAACCGTTGGACAACACTCCTCACTCATCAGAACTCCAGGTCCCATCATTTCCCCTCGTTGTTGTGTCGTGGTCATTTGGTGTCACCTGTCTGACAAGTAAGCAGTCTTTCCAATATCTCTTTCTTCAAGGTTCTGTTGGAGCTTTGATCTTATCCTTCACCACTCTTTCTCTTTCTTTCTTCTTCATTTAGAGGCATAACCCATCATCCAATCATAAAGAAACCTTCTCATTATCATCCTAGTCCAGTGGAGCTACTCATCCACTCAGGTTTCCTTATAAGTAACCTTGGCCTTAAGCCTAAAAAATAAGGCAGTCTCTGACTGTACCTTCTCCTGCTTCTCAGGTTGAAGAGACTGTGGCTCTGCCCGGTTCTGCATTTCTCCCTACTAAAGGTTGAGCCCATATACTTATCCTAAAAGGATACATACATTAGCTTTCTTTCTATTCCTCCTCCTCTTCTTTGTCCCCTTATTTCTCTTGAAATAAACTTTGTTGTCCCCCATCCTTGTGTCCTGCTGTCACGTAAGAGACCCAGGCTCACAACATAAGTAATTGTAGTCACTGAGATTGTTCTTGAATAGATCTTCAAATTGAATAAACTCAGCCATCGCAGCTAGTTTGTTTGTTTCTTTGTTGTAGATTTTATTATAGTTGGAATCAATGATGTAGAATGTTTCTTGAACAGCTTCCAAAGCTGTCCTATTTTTGGCATCCGTTGGATTGCAAGGAAAAATCTTCTTTGGTGCTGGATGAAGTTCTGAATAGGTAATTGTATTTGATTTGCCTGCAACGCAAATCTTTGGTTATTGCGGGGAAGAGATTGATTGGATCCATTTTCCTCGTGATAATCTGGCCACCAGGTGGAAGAGCATTTGTTGTAAAGCCTTCAAGAATATTTGCCTCCCTCAAAGCCTCACATCTTCCACAAGTCATAGATGAGTGGAAAAGAAATGTGCATTAATATGAAATGGAACAAGGTATCAAGGGGAAAGCAACCAAAAATGTAGTCAGTCAGTTTCTTTTCAAAATTATGCAATCAGTTTCTCTTCAAAATTATGAGCAATATTGAACAATACAAACATGGATTGTTTCCTTTTTTTTTGATGGAGTGTACTGTTTCCCCTTTGTTTGGGTCAAAAAAGCCAAGGAAGTTGTGGATATAGTCCAAAGATTGTCATCAGAGTCCTCTTCAAGACTGGTCCCCTCTGAACTGGCCACCTTGCAGTCTAGCTCAGCTTTGATATTTGCATTGGAGCCTCTGTCCCAGTTTGTGACCAACACTGGGACTGACACCACACCGTCCATTTTTTTCAATTTTTTAACCACCTGGAAAGGCAGGATGGATGATAACTGATAAGAAAAGGATTTACTCAATTGGAATGGGATGGCGGGGGCTGGAAGGGATCAAAAAGGACTCACTTGATTGACATGAGTGTGCACATGAGTTTGATTCAAAGTGTCCTTGATTTGGTGTGAATCTTTCTTTGCAGTGGTGGTGGAGACCGTTTGATTGTTGCTTTTCTGAGCCGTAGCTCTGGAAGGAGCCGAGGCAGAAGGGGGCAGAGAAGCGTGGCCAACGGTAGCTGAGGAAGAAGCAGAGAGAGAAGAGTCGCCCATGGTACCCGAGATGGAAGAGGCGAAAGAAGAGAGGCCAATGGTGGCGTCCCCGTTACTCTGACCAGGAGGTGCCACTAGAGCTGCATATGTCTTCTTTAGGGGAGTAAAATAAATAGCAAAAATTAGACCGCTTGTGATATTGATATCATAGGTGCAATCAGTATATGTCCCTATGGCCAACGCTTACTACTGGGGCCAAACCCATTGACCAATCCTTCCTTGCTTTGATTTCAGAAACGATGGATGCATATGTCAATGATTTTGCCAATGGACCAGTTGGGTTTCCAGCTAGTCGGCGGTTCAATGGCCTCGCTGCTTGATTGATTGGTTTACATGGGAGCTTTTTAATTTAGCAATTGTCTCTGTCAGAAAGAGTGTCAAGACTTACCTCTTGCAAAAGGAACTGTCTTGGATTTGGATACTATTGAGAAAGACATATGACTGGATCTTGTTATCCTTGCTTGGTACAAATCCACAAACAATTTTTGGTAGGCAATGTCTGGGTGGATGGATTGCGGGATGCGGAAGCTTATCAAAGCACACACCCAGTTGCTTGTGGCTTTCCATTTTGATCGCTGTCACAACTTCAGCTTGTGAACTCACTTGTAACAGGTTGCTAACCAATCCCCCACAGCCGTCGCGCAACGGACGATTGAACAGAAACATTTGGATTGCTGTGACAACTCCAGCTTGTGAACCCACCTGTAACAGGTTGCTAATCAATCCCCCACAGCCGTTGCGCAACGACCAATTGAACAGCAATTGACCACCCTAGCAGCCTGTACTATACGCAAGCAGGTAACATGTCTGTGAACAATTGTGTGAAGATGTGGTTCTGCTTCATATGGCTTCATCATATTCACTGGTGTCTACATTCATATCACCTGTCACTACAGGCTTCACCCATCATTAAAGGGTACTCATTTGACACCAGTGGCATCTATTTACCCACTTCCAGCCATTCATGTACAAGCGTCCTTAGTACAGTGGTTAGTACACTTGACATGGATATAAGTGACGTGGGTTTGACTCCCACAGGACACATAATATTTTAAGATGTTTCACAAATTGTTGATATGTCAGCCAGCTACTAGACTTGAACAAAATGTGCCAGATTTATATGGCGAGGCACTGTACATATGTATGGCTGTCGTGCGACAGGCCATTGGTGATCATCAGATAACTTACATTTCTTCACCAGCCAATATCCAAGGTCTTCTCCTGCTTGGGAATGCTCAGATGACTTCTCAACCCACAGCAGGCTTGGAGTTAGTACAGGCTTAGCCACAGATTGCAGAGATGAAGCCAAGATGTATTACATGACAGGTAACTGGAATGTTTCAGGTAACTGGAATGTTTCATCATCCATTTCTGTATGTTGGGGCATGTGACACCTCTTTCTGTGCCTGTAAGCCGTGAAGAACAACCAGCCCACATATAAATACCCATGTTGTGCTTCCCTCGCTTTTGATCCAGCATTTCTTTACCATTGAACTGCTCAAGGATGTTGAACCCACTGATCCATCATCCCAAACACAAATTCATCAACTATTCCACAAACATCATATCAAATAAAAAAACAAAGGAAAAACAACCAGACACCTTCAAAAACAACATCGGTCTCAAATCCCCCTTCACCTTTGGATTGCATCAATAACAAAACATCCACTCATCAGCATGACAAACAGAATATTACAGTATCAACTGGCCCGAGTGAAGCAAACCCAAAGTCCTTCACCGACCATACTCAAGGCAAAGTCCAACATCCAGTGGATAAGGAGAAAACCTTGATTGCCATGCCTTCTTCAGTAAAAACAGGGACATCAGTAAACATTTTGAAGGATATGAAGGCAGCCCTTCAAGCGTGTGGCTTTGAATTCCAGGATCGAGATCCCTGCATCCATCCTGCATTGTCCAGTCAGATCTTGCCGGTATTACCCAATGCCCCAGAGGTTCCCCCCCCCCCCCCCTATTGCTGGTCTTGGTCTGTTCCAAATATTCTGAATATTTCATTAAAATTTAGCTAACAACAAGCATCTGTTGACAGACCTTTGCTCATTCTGTGACAAACCTTTACCCAAAAACTTATCAAAAAGATTGCTGAATCTTGGGACCAAGCTCAAGCATCATCCAGAGGTTTGAAAAAGAGGGGAGCCGTCAAATCCATCCGCCTTGTATCTTCCAGTGAGTGCTTTCTATTAATATTATTAGAAGCTTTTCAAATATTTACTTTGCAAAACCCTTATGTCCAAATCCCTTCAGTTTCCTTTAGCTGAAGAATACTGCAGAGCCAAATTCTTGAGAGAATTTTTCAAGTTTGTAATCATTAGCCCAGTTCACATTGGGAAATGGGGTGTGACCACAATTGAACAATAAAAAGCTGCTTAAATGCTTCCTCATGAATTGATCATTTGAATCAACAAATCTTTTAACATAAAAATTATCTCACAAGAATTATGAGATTGCTTGGTATTCCTCAAAAGGCTCAATATGAAATGGTCTATTGGAACATGTCAGACTAGTTCTCCTCCATGGACTAGAAGGAATAGTAATATAGGCTAAAAAGACTAGCTACTGTCCTGCAACAGAGCGGACTCTACAGTATTGAACTGGAGACAGAACTACACCTCACGCAGGGGGGCTGATAGCTGCTACTATTTGGCTACCTTAGAGTAAAGACTCTAACTACTAACTAAGATAGAGATGAAAGGAAAAGAGAAACAACTTACTTGGAATGAGATAGAAAAAGGAGAAAAGGTGAGATACGGAAAAGCCCCAATCACAATCACAGTAGGATGGTAATTTCGGCGGGCTTGGTAAAGTAATATCTGCTCTCTTCATAATGAAGAGAGCTTGCTTAAGTACACCATTCCAGAGAGAATGCTTGATCATTCTTTCCGCTATGATGATAGGAGTTTTCTATGTTTGGGACAGTTGTTCCCTTTGCTTTACTCATGATATCCTTTACGGTTCTTGTTAGTACTCAAAGGGTTTGATTGAGAATACATACTATTCGCGTTAGGACTACCCTTATAGTCCTAACGTCAGTCCTATCTGTTAACTTGTTAGCTGTATAGTTACTGCGCAGCAGAACTAGGCGGCTGACAGAACATTACTAGATATTATTGAGAATGCTATTGAGAAATTAAGTAACTTAATAAAAGCTCAGCTCATCTCTGGCACAAATTACTCCTGTGTATGTTATTTTTATGCAGAAAACAGAGATTATAAACTATAAGATAGCTTGAGAATCCACTAAATATCTTCTTTGGGTTAAGCCATCTATTTAGTATGCAAAAACATACTTGAAGCATTCCTTCCAAGAAAGTACAACTTTTGAATCTGTGAGGAATCCACATGACTTATACCTGTCATCCTGAGAAAACCAGTTTTCAACGTAACTCCAGATACAAGTTCCTTGTGTAATTCTGTTGTTGATACTATAGTGCGGTTTCAAAGTTGCACGCAATTCAAGGCGGTACAAAGTACTTGGCTCTGATTCAACACAACTCCTTTAGGCTTGGGTAGGATGGTGATGATTGTGTTGACAAAGATGATGTAGGAGAGGATCATATTGTCCAATCGTATTCCCATTTCAGGTATAAAGGTGGAAAGAGCTAGATTTCCCAGTTGTTTCTCGTAAAATATGTTCCAAATGCTAGAGTGTGCAAATAATGTGCGTAGTCCTGTTGCCAATGATGAACAAGACTGGCAAATGCGCAAGCCGGTTGAGCAGAACCGGATTGAGAAAAACTTGATTGTCGTCAACGGGGTGGAGTTTTCCCGGCAATGCGTGATTGGTTGTGGCGGAAGCTCAAAGGTTTTCCGGGCCAGGATGGCAGACGGGAGTTCGAAGCTGGTGGCCATCAAAGTCCTCGGTCTCAAACAGGCCAATCGGCAGACTTACCTGACTTTTTTTAATGAAATCACGCTCCTTGACAGGCTCAGAGGTCACGATTTGATTATCAACATTCATGGCAAGGATATGAGATGACTTTATACTGGCGAACTAAAGTACTGGGAGATCAAAGTCCAAATATTGTCAAAAGTCTATCGTGATTGATTTGGAATGGAGCAATTTTGGGAGAATGGAAATGACATCTACTTAGAGCATCTCCAACGGAGCGGGGGTGGATTCCCGCGTCTCTGGCAGCCTGCGACCACATGTCCAATTGTTTCACAGAAATGTCACACCAAGCCAAATTATGGACTGTCCATCCAAGCCGGGGTGGATCAGCTTGGACCAGACACTGACCTCAAACTGCCTGTCACCGCAACGTCCAGCACTTCGAGTAGCACCACATCAAGTCTTTCCCTTTTGTTTTTTCTCAAACTCCAGCAACCTATCTTTTCAAAACAACATGGACCCGATTGATGTTGCGCGATGGCTTGAAGATGATGACAAAATCCTTGCATCACATCAACTCACAATCGCACTTCTTTTAAACAAGATGAAAGCAGGAAAGAAGCATGGAGGATCCCAATTTGGGCGGAAGGAAATTCATTGCAACCAACTTCAGGGACATATGCAACTTTATAACGACTATTTTTCCGAAAATTCAACGTATCCGGAAAATATTTTTTGCCGCCGATTTTGAATGCAAAGAAGTCTTTTTCTGAAGATTATCAATGCCATTTCTCAAGAGGACGAATATTTTATCCAAAAAAGGGATGCCGCAGGACGATTAGGATTTTCTCCCTTACAAAAAGGGACAGCAGCAATAAGAATTCTGGCCTATGGGTATAGTGCTGATTCTATTGATGAGTACCTTCGAATCAGTCAGTCTCTTTTGTATCCTTCATTAAGATCAAGATATAAAGAATCAAAATTCTGATGAGTTTCTTCCAAGATATCAGGTGAAAGTACATCGCTGGAAAAGCTCAAACAATTTTGTCAAGCAATTGTGAAAATATATAGCAGCGAGTACCTACGCAGTCCAAACGAAGAAGACCTGATCAAGATTTTGGCAGTTTCCGAAGAACGAGGATTTCCGGGTATGATGGGATTGCTTGACTGTATGCATTGGGTCTGGAAGAATTGTCCGGTAGCAGATCAGGGTCAATACGCTGGGAAAGAGAAAGAACCAAAAATCATTTTTGAGGCTTTTGCCACCCACAACTTGTGGATATGTCATGCCTTTTTTGGTCTTCCTGGAACTCTAAACAATATTTCCGTTCTCGACCGATCACCAATCTTCCGACAATTTCAAGACGGTATTGGTCCCAAAATTCAATACACAGTAAACGGCAATGAATACAACCTTGGATCCTATCTCACCGACGGCATTTATCCCAAATACTCAATGTTAATCCAGTCCATTTCTCAGCCACACGGAATTAAAAAAAAATACTATGCAAAAATGCAGGAAGCATACAGGAAAGATGTTGAACGCGCTTTTGGAGTGCTACAAGCTTGCTACGCTATCATTAAGTTTGCTGGCCGTCTTTGGAAAGAATCGGACCTCAATTTGATCATGCAAACAGTAATTATTCTACATAACATGACAATAGAAGATGAGGAAGGATCCGAATATGCAAATGATTACAAGTACCATCAATTGCCTCACACCAAAGCTTCAGTATCAACAAATGAAGAGTCTAACCAAAGCTTTGATGCATTCCTGTTGCGGTATCAAAGAATACGAGATATCCACGGACACACCTGCTTGAAAGATGACTTGATTGAGCACCTGTAGAACAAACTGGGATCTGATACCCAGGAGAATGTTTTTTTTTTTGAATTTTTCTTTGAAAATTGTTTTCTTTTTTCTTTTTTCTTTATTTTGCTTTTGTTTTGCATTGTTTTTTGGGAATTGTCCTTTTTTTAAAAAAAAATTCTTTTATCTTTAATAAAATACTGTTCTTAATTTCTCACATTTATTTTTATCTTGTGCGCACAAAGACCTTGGCAAGTGTGATTGAAAAAAAATGATATTCTGGAATCTTTTTTCTGAGCAATGCCAGTGGTGGTTTTGAAAAACAACTGGGCAAGGTGATTGAAAAAAAAAAAACAGACTTCAGCATTTTTTTTGAGCCATGGATTATGTGGAAAAAAAGTGAAAGAAAATTTATCATATGTTGATATATCTAGGTACTATATTCAGGACGGCTCAAGATGGCTATTTTCTTTTTTTTTCCAATAGGCCTGTGATTCCTCATCCATCCCGGTCAGATCCATTGACATCGTTCAATCATCATCTGCTGCTTGCATCGCACTTTGGACTGACTCCATACGCTGTTGGGAAATTTGCCCGAGGTCTTCTGAAGTCTTGAGGACTTTCTCCAACATCACGTCTTTGTCGCGTTTTCTCTTTGAGGCCTTTTGGCCCTCAGGTCGGCCACCAGATCCAATACAGCTTCGCTCAACATTTTCAGTCTCTTCGTCGGCTTGACCGCTTGCCTGGGGACTGGAAGGTTGGTTCTCGTTGGTTTGTGGGGCACTGTTCGTGTTGGAGGTGGTTTGAGAAGGCTTTGGTGGCTTGCTCTTCTTGGTTTTCAGCTCGACTTCTTGCTGGGTCGCCTCCCATTTGGGGGCATCTTTCAAGATTGCCCAGCAATGGTCAAGATTGAATGCACTCTCGTGCAACATCTTGTGAAGTTCTTTGGCCTTGGAAAGCTGAAAAGGAAAATGAATGAATCGTTTTGAACAACAGATGCAATTAATTGTGGTATGGTACTTACAATGTCATCACGGGTTCTACCGCTTGCCAATCAACCTTTGACCTGGGAGTAACACCCACCAAACTTGCTGCAAGTCTTCATTATGTGTCCCCAATGACACTCAACCGCATTGACCAGTCGCACCAAAAGCGGCTTGAATTTCTTGACGTATTGCTTTTCCTTGTTGTATTGTTCAACGAGTTCGGTATAGAGCTGGTGCACTCGGTCCCAGAATGTCGCTCCTTTCTGACCGATTCCAAAAATTGCGTCCCAACTCGTATTCAACCACGCCGTACAGAGCTGTTTATCTTCCTCAATAGACCAATTGGGATTTTTATTCTTCAACTCTTTGACAACTTCAACGCCATCAGTGTTGTTTTTGTCTTTCGATTTTTTTTGGTGGTGGTTTGTTTGGTCGCTGGGCTTGCTTCGCCATTGGCTTTCTTTCTTGGCGAGGTACAAGTTGTGGTGGGTGTCATCATCAAGTCAAGAGTTGGATCAATCGCATTATCGGAGCTGGCCATATTGATGCGTGTTGGGTGAAAAAAAGAAGAGTGTGGACAACGGCAAGACAAAGGTTTTTGTTTGGAGGCTTGTGCAAGTAGCTGCCAACGCTGCCAAGAGTGGCAGCCGAGCAAGTTACCAATCCACCCCCGGAAGCTTTAGCAGGTCTGGTAGCAGCCCCGTTGGAGGCAAAAAAACCAGCGCGAGCTGCCAAAGTTCATTCTGGCCCGCGCAATAGCAGCTCCGTTGGAGATGCTCTTAAAAGTCAAACACAGTGTGGTATTCTTAACATGTCAAAATTTTTATTTTTTTCTTTTCCTATATTTCTCTATATTTCTTTCATGATTTCCTCTTTTTTCTCATATATCCACTCACTACTTCTCAGAATTGACTCCAGAATCAGACTCTACAGGTACAACTTACCTCAGTTACAACTCACGAGAACCTCATTACACTACTGGAGGGGAAGTTATGGTCAACTCAATATGTATAACACTATGTAACAACAGCAGACATGTAACACTAGTGATAACCCATAACATATGGGGGGTTCTCATTTTCTCTTATATTCCTTTACTTATATTCTCTGATAGCTCATACATCTTAAGTCTATACTTCTTGAAGGTTCTTTCTTCCTGAAGCATCAATCTTCTCAACACCTCTTATTCTAAAAACATAGCTTATAGTTATCATGTTTCCTGGATTTCACACATATTCTTTTCTTCCGGACAGTTCTTTTATACTTATGGAAGTATGGGTCTCATCAAACTTCTTATGCATTCATTTGTAGCTTGTATTCTAGGGGATTCTTGTATTTACCAGTTTCTTTCCAGTCACAAGACCCAAAGGTAGGGCCCAGTTGTACTCACCTTGGAGCTAAAATCCCTCACTTTTGTCTATTTAAGAGGCTCTCCTCCAGGTGTTTTTCCCCCCTTCCTCACCAGATTTTGTCCCCACAAATATATCAGTACCTTACACACTCAACACCCTTATATATATACACCTGATATTAGTACACTACCCCTATATTCTACTACTGGTCACTCCTCTACTGAGGTTTTACTGTACCATTGTTACTACATACATACATTAGCAATTACACGTTATCATCAACACCTTATACTTCCTTGAGACCCTCTTTGGACTAAGACTGCCCAAGTACCCTTACTAAGCAGACCCTTATCCAACTAGGTTATCCAACCTTTATTAGTACAAACCCTTTTTTTACATAAGCCCTCATCGTGAGGTACTTGGTTCAATCCCTGGTCGTAGCGTCAGCTCCCAAAACTCATTTAGCACTACAAACCTATCATCATCATCATCATCCAGCCTTGGTAGTAGCGTCAGCTCCCAGAACTCATTAGCTTAACACACCCTCATCATATACGTACACCTTTGCCATTCATCACCATCATACCTACATACCATCCGCAGACGTCTTGAACCAACCAATCCTATCACTATAAATAATCTGCCAAGCGATCTTGGTGGTCTTGTTTTTCTGATAGTATAGAAGGGCAGAGTTTTGCATCTCCATTTTCCCCTTCTCCATTCAGCAAAAGGTTTAACAACACTTTTGAGTCTTACAACGGGCTGGTAGCTGAGAATGCAGCTCATGGGGAGTTAAATTTGGATGAGAGTGGGCCTGAGATTTATTATCAAGAAAGGTGTAGGGTTCCAATCATTGATTTGACAGATCCAGGTCTCAAACTGAATCCAACGATGAAAGTGACTCAGTGACTTTGGGCAGCACAGACACCATCAAAACTGCGAGCAACTCCGGATCTGATTTTCCGGAGTATTTACTCCTCCAAAAAGGTTTTGGGGGAGTATTTACTCCTCCAAAAAGGTTTTGGGGGAGTATTTACTCCTCCAAAAAGGTTTTGGGGGAGTATTTACTCCTCCATAAAGGTTTTGGGGGAGTATTTACTCCTCCAAAAAGGTTTTGGGGGAGTATTTACTCCTCCAAAAAGGTTTTGGGGGAGTATTTACTCCTCCAAAAAGGTTTTGGGGGAGTATTTACTCCTCCAAAAAGGTTTTGGGGGAGTATTTACTCCTCCAAAAAGGTTTTGGGGGAGTATTTACTCCTCCAAAAAGGTTTGGGGGGAGTATTTACTCCTCCAAAAAGGTTTGGGGGGAGTATTTACTCCTCCAAAAAGGTTTGGGGGGAGTATTTACTCCTCCAAAAAGGTTTTGGGGGAGTAAATTTACTTCCTCAAAAAGGTTTTGGGGGAGTAAATTTACTCCTCCAAAAAGGCTTTGGGGGAGTAAATTTACTCCTCCAAAAAGGCTTTGGGGGAGTAAATTTACATTAAGCCCTGGGGATTTAGTGTTAGTATATAATAAGGCTTTGGAAAACCAATGGGGATGTGAGCCTGGGTCTCTTATGTGACAACAGGGCACAAGATATGGGGGGCACAAATATATATTTCAAGGGAAGATGAGGACAAAAAGGGGAGGGCTTAAGAAGAATAAAGATGAGTCTTTTCAGACTGGTAATGAGCTCAATCTCAAGGAGAGCAAGAGTAACAGAACCGGGCAGAGCCACAGTCTCTTCAACCTGAGAAACAGGAGAAGGTACAGTCAGGGACTGCCTTGTTTTTTATGCCAAAGGCAAAGGATACTATAAGGAAACCTGTGTGGGTGTGAAGTACCACAAGACTAAGATGAAGATGATTGATCCTTTAAGGATAAGTGATGATGGTGCCTCTTTGAGATGAAGAGAAAGAGAGTGAAGAAGAAGAGGGGTGGAAAGATCAAGCTCAAGAGGAACTTGAAGAAAAAGAGAAGTTGGCAAAGCTGCTTACTAGTCAGACAGATGACACCAGATGACCACGACAATACGACGAGGGGAAATGATGGGACCTTGGATGCTGAGTAGTGAGGAGTGTTTGTCCAGTTGTTCTGTTTTTCTTCTAAGTTGGTTGATGAGTGATGATGAAAATTTTCGTCTGCCCAACTTTGAAAGTGATGAACCATGTTTATCAAAGTGAATATGCAATATGAGGTTGAACTTAGAAAATGATTAGATGTTATGTGAACTTCCTGGTTAATTACTTCACTCTTATATTATTTCACACTTATACACAACAAAGTATGGATATTATAGTATGGAAATACTTGTATTGAAGAGAGGAATAAGAAGAGAACATTGTTGAAGCCTTTTGGGCAACATTGTTGTCTCTAAGGCTGACAGGGGACTACTCTTCAAGAACTGGTGGAACGGGCCTTATCAAGTGATAGAACAAATCAACAAAGGTCCTTACAAACTAGAAGAATTGGATGGTACTCATTTGGCCAGATGGTACGCTGCTAGTCAAGTAAAGAGGGTTTTTCCCAGGGGGAAACCAATTGATGAAGATGAAGATAACCAAGAAGATGAAGAAGTTACAGATGAATAAGAAGAGGAGCAAGAAGAAAATGAGGATAACAACGAGATGGAAGAAGAGAAAGAAGAGGGGGAAGATTGTATAGAGGAGGAAGAAGATGAGGAAAACATGGAGGAATCAGAGTAATAATCAGGGAGCAACCTTACTGTTTTTTTTTTCAACTGAATTGTCATAAGTTATTTTTATTTAATGATGCATCCTCCCTCCTGTATCATTTGATACTTGAAACGGAATGCTGCGGACAGCATTAAGTGGGGGGGGGGGGGGATGTGGTGTGCTATTTTGGTTCAAGTATCAAATGTGGTAAAAGGACCAATTATTAGAAATAATTGGCATAAAACTAGATTTATAATGACATAATTGGACTCATCAGGGTCATAAACCCATAATCATCCTGTTAAATGACTTAGTTGTAATATATAACACATGTTTCCTCTATGTATGTATCATAAGTCCATACATACATAACTTGTACAGGGTATTTATGTTAGAGTTACATAATTATGTTTAACCGGCCAGCTTGGGGTACTTAGACCTCAGCCAGCCAGTGTTTGGACTCACAAGGCCTCAACCAGCCAACTTGTGGTTCTCACAAGATCTCAAAATGGCCAACTTGTGGTACTCACTCTCAAAGCGGCCAACTTGTGGTACTCAACTCTCAAAGTGGCAAACTTGTGGTACTCAACCCTTAAAGTGGCCAACTTGTGGTACTCGACAAACCTAAACCGGCCAACTTGTGGTTTAGAACCACATTTTGGCCTGGCAAAAATTTCTCAATTTTTGATATAAAAGGAGGGCTTCTCTCCCCTTCCATCCATCATCCAATCAGGAAAAACCTGCCGGGAACCACCATCTCACTTTACATTTATCCATCACATTATTGTAAACTCACCACAACCCTTATAAAGTAGTCTTGTGGTGTGTTTCTTAATTGGGTAGTCCAATAAAGTCTTTCATACCTTGTGTTAGCCAAGGGAATAGTCAACTATAACAGGATCCTCTCTTAATTAAAGGTTAAGAAAGAGGACATCAAAGCCTGAATATTTTGCATATATTAGTAGTTTCAACTATCTCATTCCATCATGAGTCATAAAACATACAAAAATATTTACAATTACTTCAACTATCCTCCCTTATAAGTAAGTTCCACTCCATCAGCTCATATCACTTTCCTGTAAAACTACAAAACCCACAAACATATCACTTAGTATTATTATCATCTAGCTTGATTATTTCCATCATCACTTTTCACTTATCAATCATATTAGTACGGTACTCCTGAACAGCTCCACTAAAGGTGATTATTGCTGCATTCAAAGGTTGATCTAGGTCTGATAGAGATTGCTAAATATAAGCTTCCTCTTTCATTAGTTTGCCACAACAATAAATAAGTTTTTTTGTGTTAGCTCTTGTGGTATATTAGAGGGGCAGGTCTTTTAAACCACCCGTAACAGTTTTAATAGTTCATACATACTTGAAATATTGTCATCTGTTATTTCCCCCTCAAAGAACTGCCAATCCATCCCAAAAGGAGTTCCCACACCGTAAACCCTCCTGTCAAAGTGTGGCAATAACTTTGCTCGAAGCAACAAATGGGATTTGTCCTTGCGGAGGATTCAAGAGGTGTTGAAGCAGTTGTTGAGGTCATGGACATTGACATTGCAGAACTTGCACCGTTTGACTGAGCTGTCTTGAAGCTTGGGGACTGACAGCGATTTTGTTTTGGCTGAGGCGCCCGAGGGAGTGGTGAGGATGTCCTCCGCCCATGCCTTCCTCCGTAAACCCTCCTGTCAAAGCGTGGCAATAACTTTGCTCGAAGCAACAAATGGCTTGTTCATGAGAGCCAAGACGCAGGGAAGCCACTCTTGAGACAGAGACGTAAAGATGGATGTTGTGTAGAATTTGTCCTGGGTTAGGGGACGCTTTGGGTTGGTGAGTGAGTTCAGTTGTTCAAAAAGTTTGGTCATCTCTTCCAGATGACCCTCAATGTCCTCGCCCTCCATGCAAGAGAAGAAAATTTTTTGCATGTAGTACATGACGCCTCCTGATGATGACTCCTGATGGGCATTGCGTAGACCTTGCCAGAGTTTCCTTCCATCCTTGTGGAGGTGACGAATGGATTGAATGTTGGCCGGGTCAATGGTTTGGGCAATTACACTACAGACGGCCCCGTTGTTGTAGGCAAAAGTAGGCGACTGCTCCGGATTGGGGTAGGACAAGTTGATGATGTAGTCAACCCCTGTGGTGCCGAAATGCATGTCAAGTATCCAGCTCCACTCAAGACAGTTGGAGTCTGGTCCCGGCGGCTTTAACTTCTTGATGGTGTATGAGAGTTTGAGCGCTGGGTGGCCAGTTAGACCGGCACTGCCAGCATTGACTGGTCAAACACGCCAGTTCAAGCTGTGCTCAAACTGCTATGTTCAACCAGTGATTGGCTGGGCGGGGTTCGACCGATGCTCTTCCGAGCCTGTTGGACAGGCCGGTCCAATCACCGGTCGAACACGGCGGTTTGAGCGGTGCTCAAATGGCCGTGTTTGACCAGTTAATGCTGGCACTCTGCCAGCATTATAAACTGGTTGAACAGGGCGGGTTGAGCACCGGTCAAACCTCCACATTTGACCAGTGATCGGACCGGCATGTCCGACCAAAGCCTTTCCCAGCCGTTTGGACACGCCGGTCCGATCACTGGTTGAACACAGCAGATCAAGCACTGCTCGAACCGGTGTGGAACTACTCTGGGAAGAATAGAGCTTGAGAGGGATGAGTGCTTGAAGGGCTGCCTCTCTTTGGTAGCTGGGAGAGTTGAAGTTGACAAGAATAAGAGTATGGACTTTTAAAGAAAAGTGTGGCTGATGAGGATGCTTGAGATATATTGGTAAGGGTTGATAATTTATATGTCCAATCAGGATGTATTCAAGCTGATGGTTTATCTTGATAATTCTCCAGAATGTATTCAAACTGGGGCAGGTAATAGGTATTTATATTATTTATTTCTCTACACTGTATTCAGGAATAGAGCTTACTATGGTACCAGATGTATTCAACTGATGACTATAGGATCAGGGGATGTGTACTTACAAGCTGATGATGGTAGACAATCTGATGATAAAAGGAATGAGGAGGGAGGAAACAGGCTCTTTATATATGTGTTGGGAGGAAAATAGAGGGGTGGCCAAAATGTGGTTGGGGAAATGAGAGTGAGAGAAGATAAATCAACTAGAAGAGGCCATAATGGCTGACCTGTGGTTCATGGAAGGAAATGGAACAAGGAAATGAGTAGAAAATGAGTAAAAGTGGCTGAGTTGTGGTTAATGACATCATGGAAGGAAATGGAATAGTAGAAAGTACATGGAAAGAGGGCTGAGTTGTGGTTAGAGGAACATGATGGAAACTGTGGAAAATTATAGTGGAAAAGAGGGCTTAAATGAAGAGAAAATATTCAAAGGGGGCTTGCGGGACCTGAGGTTAACTTGTGGTTGGTTTGTTGTGTGTGACAGCTGTGTGATTGTGTTGTGTTTTCTTGATCCTGATTTGGGGCCTGGGTACTTGATGTATTCCTGTACCCCCCCCCCCCCCCCCCCCCCTTTGAGTCTTGGCCACCTGTGCTTTTGACCACATAATTACTCCTCAAAAATTTTATTTATTCAGGGTTTGGCTTACCACATCCACCCCCAAATTGGATGATGTCCCCATCATCAAACCAGAAGAGAAGCCAAACCTTGAATCTGTGTTAACTGTGTCTTGGAGTGAGAGGGGGAAATTATATTTTCTGGGGTTCAGTGAGAAGGTGGGAAGTGTTAATGTAAATTGTTTTATGTTTATTTAATTTTATTTATTTATTTCCAGCCAATGACCATCCTAAAAGAGTGGGCAGCATGGTTTGAGTTAATGGAGTATTGATGATCAACCTCCCCCAAATTTTTGTTGTGTTTGAGGGGCTTTCTTGCTTTTGATCCCTTTTGAGTATTTTTTTTTTTTTTTTTTCAGATTTGTGTATTGTGTGTTTGTTTCTGAGGAAAAAGGTGCAGATACTGGTCTGTGAATTTTCTTAATGGGTGAATTTAAAATTTCTTGTTCATTCATTCCAAGTTTGGTGAGGTAGTGCTGTCTGTAGGATCTGAATGTTGATTGTTTTTAATAAAATCCACCCCCAAATTTGGAGTGTTGAGTGGTGTCTGCTTTTTGTAGTGTGATGAAATGGATGGACAGAAATTACTCTGTTGCTGCCATCATCCTAGTGTCTGGCAGAAGCCCTGGGTATTATTTCCCTCCTCTGTTCTTGCGTGTACAGACACTGAGGATGTTGTATGCACGAGTGGTGTGATTGCGGCTCAACAAGTGTTCCTAGAGTCCAACAAACAATGCATGTGCGCGTCGAGTAAGTAGGGATTAGCTGATTGTGACGATCAGCATTCCAGCAGAGTTTACCCCACGCTGCCATTTTTAGTTTGTGGCTGGGGCCGCTTGTGTTTGTACGCCTGGCTCTGGACCTTTAGATAGCGGCCTACGTGCCTTGAAAGTAGTAGCCTGTTGGAATGAGTTTTTGACTTTGATTCCAGGCTATGTTGGGTAGACTTGATGCCAACCCTTGGTTGCATGCCTGTTTGTGGGTGCTTCTTGGTGTTTGCTTTCATTGATCTTGAGTATGTATTGTCGAGCGAAACAGCAAGAGCTGCCCCAAAGGTTTTTGGTCCTCCTTGGTTCGCCATCAGGCTAATTTGTTATGTTAGAGCGAGCCAGATCCCCTTTTAATACCCTCCATCTTTCTATCCTTTTCATCTTCCCAATGTCCTCCTCCCAATTTCATCCGTATACTCGTTGCTCCATGTCCAACGGCAAAGTGGAGTACCGCGGCCAGTTCTTTTATCTTTGGGTCCCTCCCCGCGTCCCTTCTCCGCCAATAGCCCAAAATGATCCTATTGTTATTAATACTCCCGGGTTGGGCGCCCCCAACAATCCAATTGAGATATATGATGGCAGTAGTGATGAGGCGGCGCCGACTGACTGTATCGACCCTAGTCTTCGCAGCAATTCCCCTGATCTTGGGGTGAGAATTCCCACCCCCGGCCTTTCTAATCACACCACTGTTCCCGTCGTTCAACCTGCCCCACCTGGGCTCATTCCTACCCAACCCACTCCCAACATTGAGCCCAATATTCCGGTCCCTGCTCTAAACGAACTAGGAGCGCCTCCGGCTTACGCAGCCGCACCTGTGACTCGTCCTTTCCCGGCGCCAGTCTTTCCGACTTCAAGCCAATTACCTGCCATTCCGCCTGTATCCGACCTCGCGCTCCAGTCCTACATCCGATATGCAACTGGCCAGCCTCAAGTAGAAGACGGCCACCTGCGCGCCTATAAATCCCCTTCGCCAATCCTGGTTTCAGACATTCCTGAGCGCCGTGAGCCTCCAGGTCAGTGGTTTAAAAAAGTTTATTAATTTTATTTTTGTATTATATGCCAGGTGCCTAGAGCTGATTTGAGGTTTTCTTATTCCTTCCCTGATTGATAGTTGAAAATGGCAATAGCCAAGACTCTGGCATGGTTATTTTTGAATCTACCGTGGTAGAGACCAGATTATTTGTGAAAAAAGCTTTGTTAGATTACTTTAATACCTTAAGCTCCTTCCCACTTTCTTCTACTGGGGCCTGTAAGGAGTACAGAGCCTTGGCTGGCAAGCAGGTGTATGCTCAGATTATGAATATATTTGATGGATGCTTGGCTACTGCTGAGGAGGTTGAATTCACCAGAGTTTGAGTCCCCATCTCTTTTTTTTTTTTTTTTTTTTTTTTTTTAATAGGTATGTTGTTGTTTGTTTTTGTTTTGTTTTTTGGCTATTTATTGGTTGATTTACTGATTTTTAATGCTGATTTTTCTGTTTTTATGTTGTTTTTTGCCTTAGTAGTTTTTCTGAATAAGCTGAATGGATCTTTAAAGTCCAAAATAAGTCTCTCTTAAAGAGCAGTCATGTATGAATTTTTTCTGTCTAAAATCCCCACTCAGTCTGATCTTGAGAAATATGGTTTAACCTGAGAAGCAGCAAACCTCCTCTTGAGTGAGGTTCCATCCAGTTCTTGAAGCACATAAGACCCTCCTTTTTCTTGTTCCTGAATCCTATAAGGGCCATTCCAGCGGTTCTCAAACAGCTTCCCCCATTGAGAGTCCAAACTTTTATTATAGGCCAAGACCAAACTTCCTGGATCCAATGGTTTTCTGACTGTCTTCTTGCTATTTTGAGCCTCCAAGGATTTTTCACGAGAACCCTTCATCTTCCTGTAAGCAGCTTAAATGATTTCTTCTCTTTTTTCTATCTGTAGGGTTCTTGCCACTAATAATTCTTCTGTTGAAGTTACTTCTGACCAATCTGTCCCCAAATAAGTTTCTAGTTCCAGATCCACAGGGAGTATAGCTGGTTGGCCAAAAACAAGCTCATAAGGACTGTAACCAGTGGTCCTTTTGGTGGAAATTCTGTCTGCAAACAAGACCAAGGGTAAGTAGTGACGCCATTTCTTTCCATTAGTTTCACAGAGTTTGACCAGAGCATCTTTTAGTGGCTGATGGCCCCTTTCTATCATTCCATTAGCTTCAGGGTAGTAAGGTGTTGTCACTTTCACTTTGGTTCCAGCTTTGGTTAGTGCTTGTTGTAGTTCTTGTCCAAACTCTGGGCCTCCGTCCACCACTACATTCAGGGGTACTCCATATTTATATATCCAGTTTTCCAGGAACCAGTCCGCCACTTTTGCTGCCTTAATCTTTTCCATTCCAACTGCCTCTACCCATCCAGAAAGGTCATCCCGTGCCACCACAAGGTATTTCCACTTTCCTGCCTTGATATGTACTGTATCCATGCTGACCCTTCCAAAAATTGTTGGGGCTCCTGTTGCTCTTTTGATCTCTGCTGTTTTTGCTGAACTTCTTTGTTGGCAGGGGAGACAAGATTGGACCCACTTTTTTACAATCCTCCTCATATTTGGCCACCAGAACCTAAGTTTTACTCTTCTGTAAGTTTCATCCATTCCCCTGTGGCCCATTTCTTCATGAAGTGCTTTCAGGATGGATTTTTGCAATTGTGGGCAGGTGATTACTATTTGCGGAAAGGGTTTGCTTCTTCTTTTCAATTTTCCTTCTGACATAAAGAAAGTGACTGATTTGTGCTTGATGTCCCTCCACATTTTGTCAGAGCATCCTTCAGGTCTATTTATTGTTTCCAGGTAGTATTTGAGGCTTTCCCAAAGGTTTTGGCACTTCTCATCCACCCCCAAATTTCCAGTGCTGGCCTGTTTGATTCCAAATCCTGGGTGTGGCTGGATCCATTTTTCATCTTCATCCAGATCTGCAGCTTCTTCTTCTTCTGGGTCAGGGGGTCTTCTGGATAATCCGTCTGGCATAGTGAAGGTCTTCCCAGGTACGTGAATTAGTTCAAAGGAAAATAGTTGAATAAATGCTACCCATCTAGTCATTGGAGTGTTTGGAAGGCTGGGTGAATTGATCATTTCTATCAGACTCTTGGCATCCACTAATAATTTGAAATGTTGGCCCCAAAGGTGTATTTGTAGTTTCTTCAGGATTCTGGCTACACCACAGAGTTCTAGCTTTGATTGGGAGTATTTGGATTCTGTTGGGGAAAAGACTATGGATTCATATAGGACTGGTCTGTCTTTTCCTTTATCTTCTTGGGTTAGCACTGCTCCCGCTGCAATATAACTGGAATCCACAGCTAACTTGATTTCTCCTGCTCCTTCTTGGTAGTCCAGTTTCTTGAGGGTTATGTCATATCCAACAATCTTCTTCAGTTTTTCAAAGGCTTCCTGGCACTTTTGGCTCCACTCCCATTCTGCATCTTTGTAAGTCAGCTTTCTGAGTGGTAAGGCTAGTTCTGATAAACCTGGGATGAACATTCTAACATAGACGCATACTCCTAGGAAACCTCTGACGTGGGTTGGGTTTTCTGGATTTGGCCAACTTTCCACTTTGTTGAGCTGCTTTTTGGCTATTTTTCTTCCCTCCTTACAAACTACATGTCCTACCAGGTCCAGGGCTGGTACACAGCAGGCAAACTTCTTTCCAGATATGGTGAGTCCTGCTTCTTCAATTCTGAATAGTATCCTTTCCAGGGTGATAGCATATTCCCAAATAAATCTTCTGATTCCTGGGTTTTCTTTCAGGGTTTCTTGATTGTAGTCAGATTCTGGACCCTTAATTCCTCCATCATCTATAAAAATTCCTACATTATTGGGTATTTCTTCTTGGAGGATCCACATCATCTGGGCTTGGTAAACAGCAACTGAATTAGTGGCCCCTTGAGGTAGTCTTGTGAGTTGGAATCTCCCCAAAGGGGTTTCAAATGTTGTCAGAGGTCTTGACTCCTGGGCTAACTCCCTTTCATCATATCCTCCCATTATATCACCAAGTCCATAGCAGGCCCTTCCGGTGAATGATTCAATTAATTCTTCAGGGTTGGGTGGTAGTCCTGAGTCTTTGATGGTGACCTTGTTTAGTTTTTGTAAGTCATGTACCACTCTGAGTTTTCCATCTTGCTTTTTGACACAAAACACAGGGCTGGAGTAGGATGAAAAGGATTGCTCATATAAGCCAGTTTTGATTCTTTCTCTTACTAGTTCTATGAATTCTGACTTAATGGCTGCGGGGATAGGTATTGGTTTCTGTTGCCAAGGATCATGCTTGATGACTGGTATAATGTAAGGTTTCCCGTAAGTGTGTTTGAGAAGTCCTTTTCTTCTGCACTAAAGGCCAAACTTCCTTGTCTGAGGTTGATAACATGTTTGAGTAACTTGAGTTCTTCTTTTGATAACCATCCAGGTGGGCCAAAATTCACTACTTTGAGCCTTTCTTCAGTCACTTTTAGAGTAGGGATAAATTCAGGAGGAAAAGGATTTAAAGGAGTTTTATATGGATCTCTTGAGAGGGGAGGTGTACATAGAGGTGGGTTCAGATTTTGAGGCATTGGTTCATTAACTGGTCTAATTTTTTTGGTGGTTGATTTATATTTTGCAGCATTGACCTGCCAGTTCCAAGGTTGATTTTTAGGCACCCTCCATCTTTCTACTTCCGGAAGGTGCCAGAAGCCAAAAAATGACTAGAGGTGGAAGAGCTGTTTACTGGAAAGGTGGTTTCCCATTTTTGATTTTTAGGAATTAAGATGGGTACTAAATAGGTTCTGTCCTTATCCTTAATTGATAGAGATTCTGCTCCTTCTTTCTGAAATTTGATTGTAGCTGAGGCTGAGACCAAGAAGGGTTTTCCTAATATTGGCTGAACATCACCAGAAGAAATCCAGAAGTGAACTGGCTTGGTAATTGATCCAACCTGGACTGGTACGTTTTCAGCAATTCCTATAATTTCATTTTTGTGACCTCCTATCCCTTTCAGGTTCATCCTTTTTCCGTTACTATGAGCCCCATTCCACAAGCTAATCCTCTTGACAAGACATTCACCATAGAGCCATTATCCAGAAGAGCTTTGAGCTGTTTACCATTCACGTTTATGTTGATGTACCCCAAAGGACAGGCATAGTGAGTTGGATGATTTTTACTGGATTCCTCTTCTTCATCCTCAGAATCTGAGTTAGCTCCAGTGGCATTTACTGATTTAGTTGGATCCTCAGTGGAGTTGATTGGAATTCTTCTGGGGTTAGTCCTCTTTTTGAACACTTCTATAGCCCCATGGGAGATGGCAAAGACTTCACCATAAGTAAGTTCAATCCTTCCATCCATTAACATCCTATTGACCACTTTCTCCTCTGTATCTGGAAATTCCCTAGTCAAGGGCCTCTCCAACATGGTCTTCTTTGGGGCCTTCTCCTTGGATGACTTGATGATTTCTTCATTTTCTTTAAACTGGACCTTCTTAACTGGATCCTCTGAAGTGGTGGGTTCTGGCTCTATATAATTCTTCCTAGCAATTTCCATGATTCTTTCAGCCTCATCATCTATATCCATTACTTCCTCCTTTTCCTTCCTGACCCTCTTGTAGGGTGAGTTCCTACCTCCAGACTTTTCTGACTCTTCCTTCTCTTCACCCTTTCTGGTCCTTTTGGCAGCATCACTCTTGTAATTAGTGGAGTCTTCAAATTCTATTTCTTCCAATTTTCCAAATAAGGTTTGTGCTTCTGGAACCTTTTCTTCTTTCTTGAGATCTGTACCAGGAGGAAGCTTGATTATTCCAGGCTGGCTAGCTTTGGAGTGGAATTGGTCTACTGCAGCTTTAAAGGATCTGCTTCTGTCAAAGGGGATTAGTGACCCATCAGGTAGTTTGAATTCTCTTCCATCCTTTTTCACTCTCCCCTGAATCTCATCCAGATTGGCCAAATTACATCTTCCAGTAGGGTGTCCTTGCATATGACAATACTGACAGATAAATGTTTCTGGGGGTCTTGTGAGTTGAGCGGGAGCATAAGGGACATGGCTGGACTGATAGAAGGTAGTGGGTTTCTTCTGTACATTCCAATTGGCCAAAGTTTTGGTGATTTCTTCTATGGCTTTTTCTGGATTTGCAGGTGGTTTAGTTGGAGTTGGCTGAGTAGTTTTGGCTGGGTTGATACCCTTTTTGATGTTCTTTCTTCTTTCCATCACTGAAGCAGTTTGGACTTCCCTGTGGATGTAAGTGAAGAGGGTAGCTGTGTCTGGAAGAATATCTCCTCCATCTTTAGAAACTAACATCTTGTTGTCCCTGATAAGTTCTCTGGTGACAGTAACCTCCAACTCTGGGCTCAAGGTTTCCAATAGATTTTCCCTGAAGTCTTCCAAGTTGGTGACATATCCCATCCTTCTGAGGTAGTGAGTGATGTTCTCATATTTGGACCTAAACATCTTGAAGTCTTCCAAGGTCTTGATTCCACCATTGTCTGACTGAGCCTTTATTAAGTCCTTTAGATCCTGTCTAGTATATTTGACCAAGGCCAGGGAACTTCCAAACCTGTTAAGCAGCTGTCTCTTCAGGACTTCCCAGTTTCTATCTTCATATCCTGACATTTCTTCCACCTCCTCCTTCAAATCAGCTCCAATGATAAAGGGCACAATCTGCTTAGCTAGGTCCCTTTCACTGGCCCCATCTGTGTCCGCGGCATCTTCATATCTTCTGATAAAGGTCTTGATAGTCATGTTGGTACCATCAAAGAAAAGGTTCTTATCCATGGGCTTGATTTTGACTGATTTGATCTTCCCTCCTTGATAAGCTGGCATGACAGGCTCCTTTTCCAGAAAGTGGGTGGTGGCTTGAGTCTTGATTGATTCCTTCTTATTATAAGAGGAGACTACAGAAGGTGGGGGAGTTTTGATACCTCTAAGAATTGAGGGTGCTAATTCAGAGCTTGCTGAGGACTGCTCCTTTTGTTCTCTGTAGTTCTTGAAAGCTGGGATTTCTAGATCTGCCATGTTGATTTTTGGCATACCGTGGAAGGAGTTTCTTCTGTTGTTGATGGATGGTGACATTGTTCTAGGTTGTTGGTGAGTTGTGTAGTTATATTATAAAAGAGTAATTGGTGAATTGTTGATGACTAAAATCTGTTGATCTTCAGGCCACTGTTGGGACACCACTTGTGGAACTACTCTGGGAAGAATAGAGCTTGAGAGGGATGAGTGCTTGAAGGGCTGCCTCTCTTTGGTAGCTGGGAGAGTTGAAGTTGACAAGAATAAGAGTATGGACTCTTAAAGAAAAGTGTGGCTGATGAGGATGCTTGAGATATATTGGTAAGGGTTGATAATTTATATGTCCAATCAGGATGTATTCAAGCTGATGGTTTATCTTGATAATTCTCCAGAATGTATTCAAACTGGGGCAGGTAATAGGTATTTATATTATTTATTTCTCTACACTGTATTCAGGAATAGAGCTTACTATGGTACCAGATGTATTCAACTGATGACTATAGGATCAGGGGATGTGTACTTACAAGCTGATGATGGTAGACAATCTGATGATCAAAGGAATGAGGAGGGAGGAAACAGGCTCTTTATATATGTGTTGGGAGGAAAATAGAGGGGTGGCCAAAATGTGGTTGGGGAAATGAGAGTGAGAGAAGATAAATCAACTAGAAGAGGCCATAATGGCTGACCTGTGGTTCATGGAAGGAAATGGAACAAGGAAATGAGTAGAAAATGAGTAAAAGTGGCTGAGTTGTGGTTAATGACATCATGGAAGGAAATGGAATAGTAGAAAGTACATGGAAAGAGGGCTGAGTTGTGGTTAGAGGAACATGATGGAAACTGTGGAAAATTATAGTGGAAAAGAGGGCTTAAATGAAGAGAAAATATTCAAAGGGGGCTTGCGGGACCTGAGGTTAACTTGTGGTTGGTTTGTTGTGTGTGACAGCTGTGTGATTGTGTTGTGTTTGCTTGATCCTGATTTGGGGCCTGGGTACTTGATGTATTCCTGTACCCCCCCCCCTTTGAGTCTTGGCCACCTGTGCTTTTGACCACATAATTACTCCTCAAAAATTTTATTTATTCAGGGTTTGGCTTACCACACCGGCGTGTTCAACCAGTTAATGCTGGCAGTGCGGGAGAGTAGGGTTTGTGATTGGCAGGCACGGTGGTGTTGTCAACCGGTCCCTTATTTTTGGATGTGGATGATTTGGGTGGCACAACTTGGGCGGTGGGGTCCGGCATGGTGTACGGATTTAAAGTGCTTTATATGGCAGCGAACAGATCCTTTGGGTTGGAATGTGTGCAAGATACAGTGGTTAGATCACAATGGGTCTCATAACCTGTTGCGCTCAGCCTGGGAGCCAGAAGTGTGGTGTGTGGAAGGATGAGGAATGCATCCTTCCACGTCTTCTGATCCCAGGTAGACTCTGGAACCTGTGACATGTGGCTGACATGTGATGAAAAAGGTGCGAAAGCATAGAGAAAAGAACTGAAGAGAAAAAGAAAGAAAACAAACCCAACAGGATACAACAGTCCCAAAGATTCTTTTGGACCACCTTGGGACACTTGTGTTATGACTGGGACACCCATAGAACTCCCTTCAGATGCTTTCAGCTTAAAAAGGGCAGGGGTGATTTCTAGAAAACTGCCCCGTGGTGTAGGTTTGGAAGGGCCGGTCCATTGAAGTTCTCACTTGGCCACAACATTGCTCCCTGATCAGTGACAGCGGTCAGCTCTCAGACCAGACATCATTAATGCACAAAGCTAAGTGAAGATTTATAACATGGATTCCTGGAGGTACCTCCACAACACAAAGTCTCAAAATGATCCATTTTCTGTTGTTCTCCCATCTGCCTGATCTCATTGTTTTTTTGTTTACATATACATATGTTCTATCCTCGTGAAATAAATCTGTTTGTGGCTTAACTCCTTGCAACGCATCACCCGGTTGACACACACGGGAGGCTCTGACCAGAACACCCGCACGGATGCCTTGATCACTGCAGGTGTGCGACGATATGCGTGTCGGTGGATGGCAGGCCTATCTACAGCCTATCTATTCACCATCGCTGAAGGGAGATTTTTTAGGGGACAAAAGTCATGCTGGCTAGACATGCTTATAGCCTTACCAACCTTTTACCTGTTTATGCCAAATCAACATCTGAAGCCGCACGATAGATAAAAAGGAATCCATTTCCAGAGAATATTCCGAGTTCATCAAGCGTTCTACAGCCTGATGCACAGTGAACCGGATTTTCTGAGTATTTCCTGTATGACAGTTTAAGAGAAAGACAGCAAAACTACATGGGAACTTCAGTATACCCTCCATCCGAAGTTGCAAATTTCAGAAAGGGACCGCTGAAAGGCACCCCTCCTTGAGGGATCTCAGGTCCAAAATTGGACCGACACGCTGGCCTATAGGCAGCAATCAGCATGCCTCCTACGGCATGCCTTTCTTTCTGCATACTTTACAGCAGCCGTACTCGGAAGAATCAGCAACGCTTTTGCATCTACATCGATTGACACGTATAACTTGACCACCATGTTTTCAAGACACTGTGACAACGGGGCGGGGTACATCCGACCTGACAAGACGGTACATGCCCATAGATTTAAGGCTGTTTAGCAGTGCCGTGTAAGCACTTCATCGGTGGTGACTTCAAGTAACTCTATGTCCCAGAAATACAAGCTAGAAATTGGCACATCCGCACAAGTATCAAGCGGCTATAGCTCTTGATGCCCTGTGTATCATCCACACACCTAGCTAAGCGTTGGCTATGAAAGATTGATGACACCAGTAAGTTTCTTTCCTTTACTTTCCTCGATGGTGGTGGGCTTGGATTAGAATATCTCTCCTTCACCCCAACGCTCACTACTCAACATCTTCCAAAGGAGTATTTAATGTCCGGGATTCAAGTCCCTTCATCTTTCAACGTTCATCTATCAATCTCTTGTCTTTAGTTTTTCCGTCACCTCAATCATCGACCTTCCATCCCAAGTCTCGTTACTGTCGAGATTTTCCGTGAAGTCGCGAATTACCAATCCCAAAAGCTAGCCAGCAGTCACCAAGGAACCTAGAGATTACACCACCTTTCCTGATGGAAGGAGAAATAGCACCTACCATTCGGTCTGTGTCCACATTGGCTATGGTATTATTGAGTCTAATTACTCTGGTTTCTGCCGCGCCGCGAACCGAGAAAACTGTACACGAAAGAAGGGTGCCGAACTCCATGTGGACGCGTCAAGAAGACTTCCGATCGGTCGTCGGACCCTGGTTCCCTGTCTCCCTTAAATTTGGTCTCAAACAATCTAATCTGCATACGTTACACGATGAGTTAATGAAAGTCTCGGATCCCGACTCGAAATCTTATGGAAATCACTGGAGTCCTGCAAGAATTCGGCAGCATTTTTCACCGTCGAACGAGTCCATAGACGAAGTTTCAACTTGGCTCATGAGCCAAAACCCTAATTTGAACGGTAATCATCAACCCACATTAAGTAATGGGGGGAGCTGGCTCAACATTCAGCTCCCGCTGTCAGCTGTGGAGAAGCTATTAGATACCAAGTATCACGTCTATTGGCATGAAGAAACGCGCCAGACTCACATCGGTAATTATTTTTTTTCTCAACAAGAAATAGTGAAAGAAAATTACAATCTGATCTTTCTTGTTATGTCTCGATGATTGCTGCTTTCACGATCGTTGACCGACGGATTGACCCGCAGCGTGTGAGGATTATAAGCTTCCAGAGCGGCTTTTCCAGCATATAGATGTTGTCTTGCCTACAGTCCATTTTGATACCATTCCGACTACTAATAAGTATCAATACGCGGGTTTCAGTCAGAAAATGCCAATAGGTCTCAAGAAGCAAAAACGGCACACTCCTACCGAACACACTGCGCCTCCCCAGGTTGTTCCGGTCCCAGGAGCAGCTCGACGGTTGGGCAACCCAAGCAGCGGAAACATCCCGCATTACTCGAAAGACTTTAATCCGTCTCAAATCGCGAGTATGAAACACGATCTTGCGCACTGTGCAAATGTCACAACAATCGACTGTTTGAAGTAAGCCAAATAGAATATCTAGACAAACAGACTTGTCGGAGGGGTTGTTGTCTAAACTGAAAATGTCTTGGTTGAATTTCCTGGGATGCTACAGAGCGTTATATAAATTTGGAGATTATCAGATGACCTCTCCGACTAAGCACACGCTAGCAATTGGTAAGTCATACCCCCAACGCTCTGGTGGATTTGGGTTTCAAAAAACAAAAGAACTGACAAATTCTTAACCTAATGGATTGGCTTAATTTATCGATGAAATCTCAAAGTCGAGTACACGCCACAATCAGTCGTCTACAAGGATATGGACTTGTTCTTCTCTGTTGAGTTGGGCAAACTGATAATGTCCACAGGACTGCTCTTGACGCATATTTGTTTTCATAGACCTTCGCCCCCAATGTCAAAGGGTCCCGTCCCAATCTCGTGCCAATCGATGGAGGTAAGTTCAACGGAAGCAGTGCTTGTATCTTTCACTAAATACTGAAGCCGTTCATCCGCACAGGCGAGCTCAATCAAGAAATGACGGAGTTTGGTTTGAATGGCGAGAGTAATCTTGATCTGCAATACTCGATGCCACTTGTGTATCCCCTTAATGTTGAGCAATTATTCAAGCTCTATTTCTGTCTTTTCCCAGTAGAACTCAATAAAGAAAGATAACTGATCTTGCCCACTCGCGGTTCACTCCCTCCGGCATCCTCACTAATTCAGATATCGCTGTACCAAGTAGGGGATCCTGAAATAGGTGGAAGCTTCAACAATTTGTAAGCTCCGATGATCTCGCTCAACACTTGTTGGGGATACCGAAAATTGAATCTTTTTCGTTTTATGACTAGTCTGGATGCATTGGATTCCAGCTATTGCTCCACGCCGTTAGACCCTATGCAAGATGGTCTTTACCCAAATCCACGGGGCTATCCCAAGCGTGACTGTGGGACTGTTAAACCTGCAAATATTATCTCAACCTCTTACGGTAAGTTTGGAGCTTGAGATGGCCTGAAGATGTAAGTATCCTAACGGATGTTGAATTCACGAACATAGGTATGAACGAAGCCGATGCTACACCGGCATACCTTATGCGACAATGCAACGAGTACGGTAAGCTGGGACTCATGGGGACCTCTTTCCTCTTCTCATCAGGGTGCGTTCAAGCTTCTTCAGCTTCCTTTTCTCGATCGACTAGTCATAGCTACCGACTTTGTCGTTTCATTTCGGCGACCTAATTTTACTTTGTAATTCTAAAGGGACAATGGCGTGGCTGGAAATCGTGGTGTTTGCCTTAATCGTGATGGTAGTCAAAGTGTTGAGGGCAAGGTCAATGATAATTCCGGCTATTAATGTACTCATGACGTTGACGGTCCTGATGACAAACTGCTGATTCCTTTTGCACGACCGTCATATCACCTCAGCTCTTCAACCCTTCCTTTCCCGGGACATGCCCATATGTAACATCAGTCGGCGCGACTCAAGTCCCGTCGGGTAAGACAGTCCAGGATCCCGAGGTGGCGTGTTTTACAAAAATACAAAGTGGTGGAGGGTTTAGCAATGTCTTCAGGCAACCGTCATATCAATCCTCAGCGGTAAAATCCTTCTTCAGAAACCATCCCCCCAAGATTGCTCCAGATAGGTATAACTCTTCCATGCGAACCCGAGGCTTTCCAGACCTGAGTGCGAATGGTGCAAACTAGTAAGTGATAATAATATCCATCCTGGTGCGAGCTGGCTCGCCGGAGCTGCTAGATTTTAGTGTTCGCTGAGAGGTCGGATTTTTTCGACTCGGAAGCGTGGTCGCTGTCGAAGGTAAATTTGGACTAGTCTATGGAACTTCCGCCTCGGCCCCTGTTCTTGCATCCATGCTGGCAATGATCAACGATGCAAGAACGACTCGCGGGAAAAAGGTGGGTAGAATGAAGCAACATGCGATAAGTCCCACAACCCTTTAGCTAAAGCCTTTCGGAGTCCATTAACAGCCAGTAGGATTCATCAATCCAGCAATCTATTCTTCGCGATTCCGCAAAGCTTTTAACGACATCAAGTAAGTTTAAATCATTGTTGAACATCATCATGAGGTGCGTTTAACATGCAAAATGTTTCAGGGAAGGTACGAATCCGGGGTGTGATACTGAGGGCTTTTCTGCCGTACCTGTGAGTTTCCCTAACTGAAAATTAACCACGCCCTAACAGCAGAATTTGATTTCATTTGTGACTTAATTGTAAACGTAATCCATAAACAGGGATGGGATCCCGTTACTGGTATGTGCCTATTCAATCCTCGAGAAGGGCTGTTTTTCAAATCCACTGATTCTGAAACTCATCACCTCAATGTGTAGGCCTTGGAACGATGGACTTTTCCAAATTTTTACCGATATGGAAAAACTTGTGAATTACATCAAATGATATCATCTTGCGAAAGTTTTAGAGTGTCACAGAGGTGAATCTGGCGTTTGCGCTTATTCAATAGATACACCAGATTAATTGATAACATGAAGAAATGATGACCTGGCTCCAGAGTGCTACCAAATTTTCATCAAGAACTGGCTTTACATTCATTTTACCTTCCAGCCATTCGTGCCCCCACTCCTGCGCACATTGAAAAGTTTCAATTTGTGTTGATCAAAAAATGTTTCATGATGCCTTGGCTATCACACCTTTGAAGGGATTGCTGTCAAACTTGAAATGAGTCCCACCCTAAGCCTCCCAAATCCCGATGGGATCGAGGTCCCGAAGAGCCCGGATGCGAAGAATCCTCCCATTCCCACACTTACACAACTCGTCATTATCCCATATGGGATATCAAGTAAAAATTTTGGGATATCTGGGATATCAACATGTTTTTTTTTTCTTTTTTTTTCTTTTATTTTTTTTTTTTTTTTTTGTTGGGTGTTTCATTTTTTTGAATGGTTGTCAAAAAATTAAAAAAAATACTAAATATCAATCCATTACCGTGAGAAATACACCAAAATGTTTCTCTCAATGAGGTGCAAATTTCTGTCTCCTCAGATTTTTGGAAAAATGTACAGTTGATTTTTAAATAATTTTTGAACAAAACTTTTGGACAAAGGTGTGTTCAAATACAAGGAGGTGGATTGCCAGGTTTTCAATGCCAAGACAATTACGTCAGATGGCTTCATCTGCGCTTACATTGGACGTTTTGAACCAATGTTACATTGGTACAAGCACTACATACACCACAATATATGCCGTACGGGATGCTGAGTAAGACATTACGGAATATACGGGATATCTTGTAGTGGTCAACTTTTTCAAACCACCCTCATATAACATCAGCATATTACCAAACTGTCATATCCCAATATAACAATATCATATCATTGTCATATTAAAAGATAACACCATCATATCACTATCATATCACAAGATAACAATATTGTAAGCACTATCAGCATTAACCAGTCAAACATGGCTGGTCAAGAAATGCTCAAACAGCCGTGTTCAACCAGTAATCTTGGACAGGCACTGTCCAACCAAAGCGCATGCTGGCCATTCAAGCGGGTCTGCCCAATCAGTTCCTGGCTGGTGGTGACCGGTTTCAATCAAAGCAATTGAACAGGCCCATCCAAATGGCTGGCATGTGCTTGGGTCAGACAGTGCCTGTCCAATCACTGGTCGAACACAGCTGTTCAAGAACTGCTCAACCAGTTTTTTCGACCAATCAATGCCAGCAGTGAAGCTTACCTCACTCCAAGCTTGCATCAAATAAGGACTTCTGTGATACTCAAGTTTCCACATGCCAACTGCCAGCATTTGAACAAGTTTTTATTGCAGTGCCTCACCCAGGGGCTGTCCCAGTGCATTTCCACAAGAAGTGCTTGACCTGATCAACAAGTGCAACAAAATTGGTAAACTCCATGCAAAACATCTGTACTAATGTGGACAACTTTCCAAAGCAATCTGCAGATTGCTATTCCATGCAAAACATTAGTACAAATGTTTTGCGTGGAGTTTAGGAATTTTGTTGCACTTGTTGATCAGGTCAAACACTTCTTGTGGAAAGGCACTGAAACAAGCTGGTTCAGTTTTCCTCCTTTTGTGCCCTCTGCTCCCTGATGTCACACAAAGATCCTGTCCTTTGTATTTTCCAAAACCCCTTTCCCATCTGCCGGTTCCTCCCTGCAGACATCCATTCAAACCATTGCCAGCCTTTTCTGCACCCCAAACTGTGACGCCATGCAACCCCACTACCATCCATTTCTGTTCTCAAATGCAAAAGTAACCAACAGTCACCAAGAAACAAAAGGCTTGTTGTAACAAGTGGTTTCCGCGGTTGGTGCTCTATAGTCTCACTTTGACAATCTTGTCATTGCGGCAAAAACTTAAGTATAATGCCTTTTGCCTGTCAAGATGTGGCTTCACCTGTCAAAATTTCACAAATTACCTATTTTTCCCTTGTTTTTTTCAGGAAAAAAGACCCTTTCACATGGTATATCAGATACCTAGATTTTACCAATGCATGCCTGTGAGCCAAGGATTGATTTTCACATAGTGGTGTGGTAGTACACACATTTTTCCGGTCAAGATTGGGCTTCACACATCAAAATTTCACAAATTACCTATTTTTCCCTTGTTTTCTCAGGAAAAAAGACCCTTGCACATGGTGAAACATAAACATAGATATGGCCAATTGATGCCTGTGAGCCAAGGTTTGATTTTTTTGATGTGATGTGGTAGTAACACATGTTTTGCCCATCAAGATTTGGCTTCATGCATCAAAATTTCACAAATTATCTAGTTTTCTTGTGTCTTCCCAGGCACTGCCGGCATTGACCGGTCAAACACGGCAGTTTGAGAGGTGCACAAACAGCCGTGTTTGACCGGTGGCCGGACAGGCACTGTCTGACCAAAGCAAGAGCCAACTGGTTGGACAGATTTGTCCAACTGGTCCCGGCTGGTCCTGTGCGACCGGTCCCAGGAACTGATTGGACAGGCCTGTCTGACCCGCCGGCAGGTGCTTTGGTCGGACAGTGCCTGTCCAACCACCGCACCGCCAAAGGGGTTGTATTGGTTACAACCCCCCGCGGCTAGATCGGTGGCGGCAACCGATGTAACATCGGTCTTATAGACCGATGTTACATTGGCGGGTCCCACCGATACATTATTCCTTTGTTCTAATGTATCGGTGGGCCCGGCCAACATAAAATTGGTCTGGGCGACCGATGTAACATCGGTCGCCTCTGGCCGACGTTACCGCGGGGGGTTGTAACCGATACAACCCCTTTTGCAGTGCCAGTCAAACGCGGCTGTTTGAGCACCGCTCAAACTGCCGTGTTCAACCGGTTAGCGCTGGCAGTGAGGAAAAAAGACCCTTGCACATGGTCAATCAAGAACATAGATATGACCAATTGATTCCTCTGAGTCAAGGGTTGATTTGCATATAGCAGTGTGGCATTCTCATGCAGCCGTTTTCCTGTTAAGATGTGGCTTCACGCATCAAAATTTTGCAAATTACCCTCTTTTTCTGCATTTTCTCATGAAAAAAGACCCTTGCACATGGTGAATTAAAAACATAGATATGGCCAAATAATGCCTTTGAGCCAAGATTTGATTTTCATATATTGGTGTGTTATTATCACATGTTTTGCCTGTCAACATTTGGCTTCACCCATGAATATTTCACAAATCACCTTTTTTTTGTGTTTTCTGAGGAAAAAGTGCCTTGCACATGGTGAAACAAAAACATAGATATAGACTATTGATGCCTGTGGTCCAAGGTTTGGTTTATGTAAATTGGTGTGGTAGTATTGCGTGTTTGCCTATCAAGATTTGGCTTCACGCATCAAAATTTCACAAATCACCCATTTTTTCTGCATTTTCTCATGAAAAAAGACCCTTGCACATGGGGAATCAAAAACATGGATATTCCCAATTGATGCATGTGATTCAAGGTTGGAATTTCATATAGTGGTGTGGTAGTATCATTCCTTTTTCCTGTCAAGATTGGGCCTCACACACAACCAAATTTCACAAATTACCTATTTTCCTGTGTTTCCCCAGGAAAAAAGACCCTTGCTCAAGGTGAATCAAAAACATAGATATGGCCAATTGATGAATTTGAATCAATTGTTGATTTGCAAATAGTGTTGTGGTAGTATCATGCCTTTTGCATGTCAAGATTTGGCTTCACGCATCACAATTTCACAAATCATCTATTTTTCCCATGTTTTCTCAGGAAAAGAGACCCTTGCACATGGTGAATCAAAAACATAGATTTGGCCAATTGATGCCTCTGAGTCAAGTGATGATTTGAGTATAGTGGTGTGATAGTATCATGCCTTTTGCCTGTTGAGATTGGGCCTCATGCACCAAAATTTACAAATTACCTATTGTTCCCATGTTTTCCTCAGGAAAAAGACCCTTTCACATGGTGAATCAGAAACAAAGATATTATCAATTGATGCCTATGAGCCAAGGATTGATTTTCATAAAGTGGTGTTGTGAGCCTGGGTCTCTTATGTGACAACAGGACAGAAGAAAGGGGAGCACAATAGTTGATTCCAGAAAGGATAAGGAGAGGACAACTATCGTGAAGTAGAGAAGGAAGAAGGAGAGGAAGAAGAATAGGGTTACAACTATGAATATGATGATCTTTGGCCTTCTATGAGCTATTCTGGTTCTCTCCTTAAAGGAGGATGGTTTAAGGGCAGCTAAGCTTAACCCCTCTTCTCTTAAGAAACAGAGAAGGTCCAGTCAAAGACTGCCTTGCTTTTTTATGACAAAGGAAACTGGCAAAGGTTATGTAGCAGGAAACCTATGTGGATTTTAGCAGCAGTCCACAGAAGCACAGATGATATGTTTATTGGTTTTGTTCTTTATTTGATTGGAGAAGAAGATGAGCAGGATGGATGAAAAGATCAAGAGCTCAGAAGAGCTTTGAAGGAAGAAAGGAGTTGGAACAAGCTGCTTACTGTTCAATCAGATGACACCAAATGACCACAACAATGTAGGGATGTGATGGAATCTGTGTTGATTGAGTAGTGAGGAGTGATGTTGTCCAGAGTTGTCTGATTCTTCTAAGTTGGTGGTTGAGTGATGATGAAGTTCTTCATTCAGCCAGCTGAAAAAATGGTTAACCTTGTTGATTGAAATGCATATATTCAATATGGTTTGAACTTAGAAAATAATAGATGTTCAAGGTGTAATTACTCCTCAATTATACATCACAACTATGGACAATAATAAATGAAAATGATCAGAAAGATGAGGGGAATCTGGAGAGGACATTGTTGAAGCTTTTTGGGAAACAGTGTTGTCTCTAAGGCTTACAGGTGTGATATTATCACACATTTTGACAGTCAAGATTGGGCTTCACACATCAAAATTTTACAAATTACCTATTTTTCCTGTGTTTTCTCAGGAAAAGAGACCCTTGAACATGGTGAAACAAAAACATAGATATGGCAAATTGATGCCCCTGAGCCAAGCTTTGATTTTCATATATTTGTGTGGTAGTGTCATGTGTTTTGCCTGTCAAGATTTGGCTTCACGCATCAAAATTTCACAAATTACCTATTTTTCCTGCGTCTTCCTAGGCAAAAAGACCCTGGCACATGGTGAACCAACAACATAGATATGTCAAATTGATTTCTTGAAGTCAAAGGTTGATTTTCATCAAGTGGTGTGGCAGTATCATGCCTTTTGCCTGTCATAATTTGGCTTCACACATCAAACTTTCACAAATTACCAATTTTTTCTGTCTTTCCTCATGAAAAAGGACCCGTGCACATGGTGAATCAAAAACATAGATATAGATAATTGATATCTGTGAGTCAATTTTCATTCTTGATATAGTGATGTGGTATTATAACATGTTTTACCTGTCAAGATTTGGCATCATGCATGAATACTTCACAAATTACCTTTTTTTTCAGTGTTTTCTCAGGAAAAAAGACCCTTGCACATGGTGAAACAACAAAACAGATATAGAAAATTGATGCCTGTGAGACAAGGTTTGATTTTTATATAGTGGTGTGGTATTCTTGCGTCTTTTGCTTGTCAAGATTTGGCTTCACACATCAAAATTTCACAAATTACCCGTTTTTTCTGCATTTTCTCAGGAAAAAAGACCCTTGCACATGGTAAATCAAAAATGTAGATATGGCCAATTGATGCCTGTGAGCCAAGGATTGATTTGAATCTAGTTGTGTGGTAGTATCATGCCTTTTGTCTGTCAAGATTGGCCTTCAGGCATCAAAATTTCACAAATTCCCTTTTTATCCCATGTTTTCTCAAGAAAAAAAACCTTTGCACATGGTGAATCAAAAACACAAATATAGCCAATTGATGCCTCCTGTGAGCCCAAGTTTGATTCTCACATAGTTGTGTGGTAGTGTCACGTGTTTTGCCTGTCAAGATTGTGTCAGAGTCAAGGGTTGATTTGAATATAGTGGTGTGGTATTATTATGGCTTTTGCCTGTAAAGATTTTGCTTCACGCATCAGAATTTCAGAAATTACCAATTTTTCCCATGTTTTCTCACAAAAAAGACCCTTGCACATGGTGAATCAAAGACATAGATACTTCCAATTGATGCATGTGAGCCAAGGTTTGATTCTCATATGGTTTTGTGGTAGTATTGCGTGTTTTGCCAGTCAATATTTGGCTTCACACATGAATATGTCAAAAATCACCTTTTTTTTCTGCCTTTTCTTGTGAAAAAAGATTCTTTCACACGGTGAAGAAAAAATATAGACAATTGATGCCTGTGAACCAAGGTTTGATTTTCATATAGTGGTATGGTATGATTGCGTTTTTTGCCTGTCAAGATTTGGCTTCATGCATCAAAATTTCACAAATTACCTCTTTTTCCTCTGTTTTCTCAGGAAAAAAGACCCTTGCACATGGTGAATCAGAAACAACAATATTGCCAATTCATGCCTGTGAGCCAAGGTTTAATTTGAATGTAGTGGTGTGATAGTATCATGCCTTATCCCTGTCAAGATTGGGCTTCATGCATCAAAATTTCACAAATTCCCTATTCATCCTGTGTTTTCTCAGGAAAAATGACCCTTGCACATGGTGAACCAAAAACACAGATATAGCCAATTGAGGCCTCTGAGTCAGGTTTTCATTTACATACAGTGGTGTTGTAAAATTGCTCCTTTTGCCTGTCAAGACTTGGCTTCACACATCAAAAGTTCACAAATTACTCATTTTTTCTGCATTTTCTCAGGAACAAAGACCCTTTCACATGGTCAATCAAAAACATTAATATGGCCAATTGATGCCTGTCAGCCAAGATTTCATTTGCATATAGTGGTGTGGCAGTATCATGCCTTTTGCCTGTCAAGATTGGGCTTTGTGCATGAAAAATCCACAAGGGTCTTTTTTTGTGAGAAAACACAGGAAAAATGGGTAATTTGTGAAATTTTGATGCGTGAGGCCCAATTTTGACAGGAAAAGGCATGATAATACCACACCACTATATGAATATCCAACCTTGGCTCACAGAAATTAATTGGCCATATCTATGTTTTTGATTCCCCATGTGCAAGGGTCTTTTTTCATGAGAAAATGCAGAAAAAGTGGGTCATTTGTGAAACTTTGATGTGTGAAGCCAAATCTTGAGTGGCAAACACGCAATACTACCACACCACTATATATAAACCAAACCTTGGCTCACAGGCATCAATTTTCTATATCTATTGTTTTTTTGTTTCATCATGTGCAAGGCACTTTTTTCCTGAGAAAACACAGAAAAAAAAGGTGATTTGTGAAATATTCATGGGTGAAGCCAAATCTTGACAGGCAAAACACATGATACTACCACACCACTATATGCAAATCAAATCCTGGCTCACAGGCATTAATTTGCCATATCTATGGTTTTGATTCACTGTGTGCAAGGGTCTTTTTTCATGAGAAAACACAGAAAAAGTGGGTAATTTGTGAAATTTCAATGCGTGAAGCCACATCTTAACAGGCAAAAGGTGTGATACTGCCACAACATTATATTCCAATCAACCCTTGTCTCAGAGGCACCAATTGGCCATATCTGGGTTTTTGATTCACCATGTGCAAGGGTCTTTTTTCCTGAGAAAACACATGAAAAATAGGTAATTTGTGAAATTTTGCTGCATGAAGCCAAATCTTCACAGGCAAAACATGTGATACTACCACACCACTACATGCAAAGAAAAACTTGGATCAGGTGCATCAATTTTCCATATCTATGTTTTTGATTCACCATTTTCAAGGGTCTTTTGTGCTGAGAAAACACAGGAAAAATAGGTAATTTGTGAAATTTTGATGTGTGAAGCCTAATTTTGACAGGCAAAGTGTGAGATACTATCAAACCAATATATGAAAATCAATTCTTGGCTCACAGGCATCAATTGGTAATATTTATGTTTCTGATTTACCATGTGAAAGGGTCTTTTTTCCTGAGAAAACATGGGAAAATAGGTAATTTGTAAAATTTTGATGCATGAAGCCCAATCATGACAGGCACAAGGCATGATACTACCACACCACTTTACTCAAATCATCACTTGACTCAGAGGCATCAATTGGCCAAATCTATGTTTTTGATTCACCGAGTGCAAGGGTTTTGTTTCCTGGGAAAACATGGGAAAAATAGATAATTTGTGAAATTTTGATGCACGAAGCCCAATTATGACAGGCAAAAGGAATGAGACTGAAGGTTTTGCCACAATGGCAGGATTATAAAAGTGAGATGGATTATAAAAGTGAGACTCTGTCAGATATCAAATCTGGGTGCATAGACTTCGTAGCTTAGTGGTAAAGCAGGCACCTAGAGTTAGCCCTGTCCCGGGTTCGAGTCCCGGTGGAGTCATTCCTTTTCTGACAGACTCTAGAGCACCAACCGCAGAAAACACTTGTGACAACAAGCCTTTTGGTTGTTGGTGACTGTTGGATACTTTTGCATTTGAGAACAGAAATGGATTGTAGTGGGGTTGCATGGCGTCACAGTTTGGGGTGCAGAAAAGGCTGGCAATGGTTTAAATGGATGTCTGCAGGGAGGAACTGGCAAATGGGAAAGGTATTTTGGAAAATACAAAGGACAGTATCTTTGTGTGACATCAGGGAGCAGAGGGCACAAAAGGAGGAAAACTGAACCAGCTTGTTTCAGTGCCTTTCCACAAGAAGTGTTTGTCAGCCTTAGAGACAAAACCATTTCCCAAAAGGCTTCAATAATGTTCTCTCCATATTCCCCTCATTTTTCTGATCATTTTCATCTACTATTGTCTATAGTTGTGATGTGTAATTGAGGAGTAATAACACTTTGAACATCTATTATTTTCTAAGTTCAAACCATATTGAATACATGCAATTTCAATCAACAAGGTTAACCACTTCTCCTCTGGCAGGATGAAAATTTTCATCATCACTCATCAACCAACTTAGAAGAGACACAGAACACTTGGATCAACACTTCTCACTACTCAATCACACAGGTCCCATCATATCCCTACGTCGTCGTGGTCATTTGGTGTCATCTGATTGAATAGTAAGCAGGTTTTCCAACTTCTCCTTCTTCAAAGTTCTTCTTGAGCTTTGATCTGATCATTCCTCTTTTTTCTTAACCTTAACCTTCTTCTTCTCTTCTCCCATAAAGAATCAAACCAATAAAAACATCAAATAATCAATAAAAGCTTCATAAACATTCATCTTTATTGCTTCTGTGGATTGCAGCTTAAATCCACATAGGTTTCCTGATAAATAACCTTTGCCAGTTTCTGTTGGCATTAAAAATCAAGGCAGTCTCTGACTGTACCCTCTCTGTTTCTTCAAGAGAGGAGGCGTAGAGTTAGCTCCGCTTAAACCCATCTCCTTCAAAGGATTGAAAAGCTTAAATCAGTCTAAAAGGACTTCTATCTTATCTTCTTTCTTTATTCTTTCCCTTTTCCTTCCTTTCCTCTCCTCTAGTTGTATTCCTCCTATCCATCAGGAATTCAACTAGTGCCCCCCAACTCTTGTGTCCTGCTGTCACCATAGAGGCTCAGGCTCACAATTGGGGGCCTCATCGGGAAACATCTCATCCTAGACCTCTCCTCTTTCATACTAATCATTCTAAAGAATCTTAATCTTGAGCTAAACAAGTTTCTAATAACTCTAATCTTCTTCATCATCAAAAATCAAAAGAACAAACAAAAAAATTTTCTCATAAGGCCTTTCCTATTCTCTTTTTCCAGTAAAACACAGCTAGAAGTGCTGCTAAAATTTTTTTTATCTTCCTCCTTTTTCACAACTCCATCTAGAACCTCTGCCAAATTTTTTGGCCATCACTAAGACTAATTTTTACTTGAATCTTCCTTTCTCCGCTTCCGCGCTATCTTCCCTTGCCAAGGAAGTGAAAGACTTAACCGTCAAAGACCTCTTGGTATCATCTGACCTATCTGATTCCTCATCAGAAGAGGACCAACTGTCCAGCAAACCTGAACTCGTAGCTGACCAACCTACGGTCAAAGCCGCTGAAGGCAATTTGATCAACCCAGAAGCTTGGACCCCAATATCTACCGGACCTCCCCAGCCGGTGCCTCCTGAACATCAAGTGGACAGATCCGTTATCCCTAAAAAGAAGAAGGCTCCTGCTTGTCGTTCGGCTAGAATCAGAGCCACTGCCTCTAAGGCTCCGAAGACAACTAAGGCTAAGGAACCTCCCAAAAAGAAAGGTTCCGTAACCCTCTTTTGTCTCTACTCCCCCCATCTCGCTACGTAACTTCCTCGGAGCGATCACTTACCTTTACACTGTCCTTTTAACATGGGTGCTCACCTTAGAAATGGCAAGGACCTTTCTTTTGAGCAACGAGCCGCCGCCGCTGCCAGAGATCAACAACGAGCCGAGCAACAGCGCCGCAAACAGCAACAAAACATCAAGCTTAGTGCCGTCGCCGCCAAAGCCACAAATATTGCCGCAATCAGACAGCAGCAAGGAGCCTACCAAACCGCTCCCCAGCTATCTCCAACCGAAGGAGTTGTTCCCATTGGCTCCTCTACCCCCGAGCGGCTTAATGTTGCCTTCCAGCCAACCGCCAACGACCTTGAGGACTCAACCTCCCAGCGAGTACAATCGAGCACAGGTCCATTCTCAGGCCAACCAAGCGGCAATGGAACCCCGTCGAGAGGAGAGCCGTCGCATACTCCCAGCCCTGCCGCGCTCGAGAGCCTTCGCCAAGCTAGAGAGCAGCTTGCCCCCCTTGATGGGCTTCGACGAGCTGGATCACTTGACCGAAGCTCATCCGAATTACGACCCTCACAGAGGGGTCACTCCATCGGAAATCAATTCGCGGGCAGCTTCCATAGCCCTGGCATCAACCAGATCCACGCCAGTCCCTCGGCCTATAGAACGACAAGAGTTCTTAGTCACGCGACAAGACCAGCAACCGCCACCCCCTCCCAGATCGAAGGAATCCACTACTCCCGTTCAGAACCAGTTGGTTCTCCGCGAGATGACGGAAGTTCCACGACCGCCAGACCCAGCGGAGACGATCTCAGATGTGTTTCACGGGCAATGGCTACTGTTTGTGAATGTGAAAGAACAGAACGATCGCCCGATGATGAGACTAGCGCTCAACCAAGCGATCTCCTCCCAGGACGCCTTGGAGAACTTGTTAGGGACTTAGCTCTGTTGGACCAAGATTCCCAGGCGCCTACTACCCCTTGCCAGGAACCGGCCTTGGACACGCGGCCGTATACGAGCCCCTACCCCCAGAACCCAGCCCTCCATCAGAGATTACCCCCGCAAAACAAGCAGGTATTTCTCCTCTAAGCTTTCCTGGGTACAGATATGGAGAATTACCCTCTCACCCTCTTTCAGTTGACGCTCCCAGACGTCGACACGCAGATGAGACCAGCGTCGACCAATCAACAACCAGCGCAACAGGCCCATATACCCCCTTTGCTGGTGCCGGTGCCAACGCGACCACCTACTGGAAACCAGGTAATGCCAATGGTAGTCAAACAAATCTTGCCTCAACGCCAGGACTACCAAGCCCCCCCTCAGCATGTCATGGCACCACCAGTCCACCAACCCGTGCACCCGTACTACGGTCAGGAATACAATGCCAACCAATTACATCAACACCAGTACACCGAGCAGCCCCACCTCACCGGTCCTCAGTACCACAGACCATACCAGAGGAACCGGGAGAACTCTTGGCGCCGCCGCTACGACCCCATGTCCAGCATGATGCAGATGGGGATGTTCTTCATGAGAGAGGAGCGCACCATGAGCCGCATGCAGAGGCTCCGCTACAGAGGCCGCAGCTATCGAGGCAATCTAGGGAACAATCAACCTCCACCTCCCCCCGGCAATTATCAATGAACTCTAACCTGAATCCTCACCCCTTTTCTGTACCTCTTTCCAACCCTTCTTCTGTCCCTCTTTCTGAAGAATCTCTGAAGGAATATTTTCTTAGGAATGTAAATAGTGAATTCGTTAATGACGCTCCTTTACTTATTGAAGAGAAATTGAAAGATCTTTTCTCCAAATTCTTGTGTAAGTTATCTGGCACCATGGAGACCTTCCCTGGTACCCTCCTTGAGTCTTGTGTGATGAAGTTGAGCTCCTCTGTACAAGAAATTATCACGGCTGAGGTCATTCCAGCCCAATATGATAAGGTTTTCAAACATTTGAATGAATTCCCCCTGCCTCCAAACAGAAATGAACAGTTACAGGAGTTTTTTAATGACAAGCTTGACAGTCTACAGGACATAATCATAGGGTTAAACTCAGAGAATACTTCTAGTATTGACTCAGTAAAAGACAGTGTCACTTCTCTGGAACACAGCATGTCTTCTACCCTTAGAGCAATGAGAATTCAATTGAGTGAAACTGAGGACAGAGAAAACTCCAGATTTGAACAAACCAAAAGAAGACTGGGAGATTTCCATTCATCTATGAATAATATGAACCACAAATTGGATTTGATAGTCAATAGTATGCAGAAGAATGAACCTCCATCTGTTAGATATAATAATCCATTAATGCATGAATGGCAGTCCAAAAAAGCTGAACCCAGCAGAGCTCAAGCCCCACCTCCCCTGCTGCCTCCTCTGCCCCCCCCCCCCCCCCCCTTCCCCTCCACATGAAGGAGTTGAGAACCCCCCAAATCCCAGGAGGCAACCAGAAGCTAATACTGGTACAACAGAAGTGAGAGCAAATACCCCCCAATGGGAAAAGGATTTTCCTTTCATCAAACACAATGATGTTGACCCAGAGATGAGGAAAGGGTTATGGAAGTCAATCCCCAAGACTTCAGAATGGGATAAATTCTCAGGAGAACTTCCATACAACCACGAACTCTGGTTAAAGAACATAGATGTGTTTGTTGAGGATTATTGCATGTTGGATCACATGGTCATCAGTAGACTTACAGCACTTTTCACAGACACTGCTAAGAACTGGTACATAGGCATAAGAGATGTCCATGGTAAGAAATCTTGGGCTTGGTGGAAAAATACAATCCGCAGTAAGTTTGGCACTCACAACTGGCAATGGAAGATGCAACAAGAATTTGAGAAAGACCACTTTACTTTTGGCAATAATAAAGTACACAAGTGGTTCAACAACCAGAGAGAAAGACTGAGAGCATTCCAACCTGAGCTTAGTGAGTACCTCATTTGTGAGAAAATCCTGAAACAGTGTCCGGGTAACTTAGAGCATGCCGTGAAGAGCAGATACAAGAAAGATGCTATTGACACAAGTTTTGAAGAAATGGTAATTATTGTTGAGGAAGTCCTAGACAGAGCCATGAGACAAAACAGATCCAGCCCCCCTCACTCTTCCACCCAGAATAACAGAAACACTTGGAGGAATAATTTTTCTAGCACCAAAGTAGAGCCTAGCAAAACAGAGCCAGATTCCAAAAAGCCATCCAATTCTGCTTTACCAACTCCTAGATCCAAAGACGTGTGCAACTTCTGCAGGCAACCAGGCCACTATTCCAGAGAATGCCCCAAAAGGAGACAGAGGATAAATGAAGTAGGAATGGACACAACTGAGGACTCTTACCACAGTGACCAAGAGGTTGATGACAATAGCCATTCTCTTAAGAATGATGGTGAGGAAACTCCTGACCAACAAGATCATAACCAATTTGTCCTAGCCATGGATCAAAACTTAGACTTCAATGACTATGACCCATCTGGTCCAGTTGACAGAAACTACTATGGTTACGCAATTGAGTGTGAACCATTGACAGAATTTGCATAGCAGAAATACAAGCTGAGTCCCATCAACCCCAAACTTGGAACAGTAATTGTCATTCCCCTCATGTAGAAGATGCTAGGCTTATGAGATGCAAACCAGATAAAGGGAAAGCCCACTTGATTGGTTTCCAAACAATCACCCCTGTTTTGATTAACAACCAAGAATACTCTTGTTTATTAGACAGTGGCGCCTCTTGTTCTATAATTAGCAATCAACTTCTGAATAAAATCTCCTCAGATTGGGAAAACTCCCTCATGCCCATTCACCATGAAAAACAATTGTCACTTGATATCAAGTGACATTACTCAGCTTTGGTTGCAGCTTCAAAGCTACTCCATTCCTACTCTCAATTTAATTTTGGTTTTTTTAATTTTAATTTTGAAAAAATTCAGCAAAAATGAGCATCAGCTCAGTGCTTACTGCAGTAAATCTCAGCCTTCTCAGCAGTTCAGCTCATAGTCAACTTTGGTGCAACTCAGGGCTCAGGGTGGCCAGGAGCTCAGCATTTACTGTGGCATTGCTCAGCTCCCATTTTACAAAAGCTCAGGGATACCCATGAAATAGCTCAGTTCATTGATACTGAGCAAAATTCATTCTACATAGTTTTGAGAAAAAAAGGTCTGGATAGATTGTGGATAGCTGGCTGGAGTTGGCCAGATTCACTTGATATCAAGTGACAATTGTTTTTCATGGTGATTACTCATGCTAGATTCCACAGCTGCAGTGACCAACTTAAGGCTTTAGGAATTATAGAATTAGCCCTCATCTTCCCTCATACTAAGGGCTCAGTAAGGATTGTTGCAGAGTTTGTAGTCATGGAAAATGCCAGAATGAACTACTTGATCCTGGGCAATGATTACCAGTCTTTATATGGTTTTGACATCACAACAGCAAGGAAAGGTACTTCACTATTGGGAATGAAAATAAGAAGAAGAAATTCAGTTTCAGATCAGAATTTCAGACAGAACCCCCATGTCATCAGAGATATCTGCTTTGAAGAAATCTGATCCCGCATGACAAGTTTGTGAAGAGATTGAGTGATGCAAAGATCTATGAGAATTGACTTTAGACCAGAGGAATCCTTGTTTAATATCCTCTTTGAGAATAAGACAGCTTTTGCAGACACAACTCATCCCCTAGGAGCAGTAAAAGGTCATGAAGTCCATATTAAATTGACCACCGAAAGGCCTTACCCTCCATTGCTGAGAAGACCTCCCTACCCTGCCAGCCCAAAAAGCAGAGAAGCCCTCAATGAACACATAGAGGAACTGGTGAGACTGAATGTACTGAGGAAGGTGGGCCACAACGAAGTGGTAGAAATCACCACTCCAGTCATCATAGCCTGGCACAATGGCAAGTCAGAATGGTTGGTGACTTCAGAGCCTGAACACATACACAGCTGCAGACAGGTACCCCATCCCAAAAATCAGTGAGACCCTCACCAATCTAGCAAAAGCCAAGTTCCTCACCAGCATGGATGTCCTGAAAGGCTTTCACCAGAATGTCATAGCCCCTGAATCCAGAAAATATCTGAGGATCATCTGCCACAAAGGCATATATGAGTATCTGAGAATGCCCTTTGGAATCAAGAATGCACCTTCCCACTTCCAGAGGATGATGGACATAGAATTCAGAAGAGAACTAGAGGAGAAGTGGGTCATCATATACATAGATGACATTATCATTATGTCCAATACCTGGGAAGAACATCTTCATAGGCTTGAGAGAATATTGAAAATTGTCATCAACATGAATATGAAAATATCATTGAAGAAATGTAACTTTGGTTTCCATCAAATTAAAGCCCTGGGACATGTTGTTTCTGGAATTTCCATTGGAATAGATCAGAATAAAGTAGCTGCAGTGCTATAGAAGCCCACTCCTACGAACAAGAAGGAAATTCAATCTTTTCTTGGTTTTGCTGGTTATTACAGACAACACATTGATAGATTTGCTGAAATAGCTAGACCACTAACAGAGCTTTGTAAATTGGAGACTGTGTTTGAAATGACCCACCAGCGGCTAGAAGCATACAATCTTCTGATTGAGAAGTTGACTTCAGCTCCACTCCTCCTGTTCCCAGATTGGCAACTGCCTTTCAAACTGTATGTTGATGCTAGTATGACAGGCCTTGGAGCAGCACTACACCAAGTCCAAATCATTGATGGCATCAAAAGAGAAGGACCAATAGTATTCATCTCTAGACAGCTTAAAGACTCAGAAGGTAGATATGGTGCAAGTCAACTGGAATGCCTCTGTTTAGTCTGGGCCTTGGACAAATTGCACTACTACCTTGATGGCAGTGTATTTGAAGTAATCACAGACTGCACAGCTCTGAGATCCCTTTTGAATATGAAAACCCCTAACAGACACATGTTAAGATGGCAAATCTCCATCCAGGAGTATAGAGGTAACATGACCATTCAGCACAGGGACGGGAACATCCATAAGAATGCAGACGGACTTAGCAGATGGGCTCTCCCCAATGATCCCAGCAACCCTGCATATGACCCTGAAGAGGAAAAAGATGATGAGAAGTTCCCCATCATGAACATAATGGGCATCCACATCACCACCTTTAAGTCTGAATTCTTTGACTCTGTGAGAGAGGGGTATCATAAGGATAACAATGCTGTAATCCTGTTACAACTGCTAGTAAAGGATTGTAAAGACCAAACATTAGCCAAAGGTTTGAATGGTACTTGGAAGACTTCATACACTGAAGGCAGATTTTCCTTGTTTGATGGCCTCATATACCACCGTGAGAAGCATAATTCTGTCCTAGTGTTAGTAGACAAAGTGACTATCAACACTATTCTGCATGAATGCCACGATAGCGTCTATTCAGGGCACCTTTCAGAAGACAGAACAGTTGAGAAAGTTGCTGACACAGCCTGGTGGAATAATTGGAGGAAAGACACTGCAGCCTACTGCGCCTCATGTGATTGATGTCAAAAAGCCAATAAAGCCACAGGAAAAAGGTTTGGGCTGCTCCAGAAAATTCAAGAACCATCCAAACCATGGGACATAATTAACATGGATTGGGTTACTTCCTTATCTCCTGGAGGAGCAGCTAGTTATAATGCTTGCCTTGTAGTAGTTGACAGATACTCCAAGACCCCCATATTTGTTCCCTGCTTCAAAGAGGACTCTGCAATGGACACAGCCATCTTATTCTGGAATAGAGTGATGCCTCGAACTGGTATCCCAAAGATTATCATCTCAGATAGAGACCCTAAGTTCACATCAGAGTTCTGGACAGGACTACACAGTATGTTAGGCACCAAGCTTGCATTTTCAACAGCTTATCACCCCCAAAAAGATGGCCTCGCTGAAAGAATGATCCAAACATTGGAAGACATGATCAGAAGGTTCTGCGCATATGGACTGGAGTTCAAAGACAATGATGGTTACACCCATGACTGGGTTTCACTCCTACCTATCCTTGAGTTGGCTTACAGTACTAGCATCCACTCCACAACTGGAAAAGCTCCAGCTTTATTAGAGAAAGGCTGGATACCTAACCTTCCCAAAGACTTCATTAAGCAAGGGCAGGTTGATATTCACCCCACTGCTGGTACCTACGCCAAGATGTTTGAGAATGCAAGGAAACATGCTGAACAATGCATTGTAGAATCCACTAATTATAACAAGGAGAGATGGGACAAAAGTCACCAAGAACCTGAATTCAAAGTAGGGGATCAAGTCTTAATATCCACAGCAAACTTCACTAACCTAGCTGGCCCAAGGAAGATGAGAGACTCCTTTGCTGGACCATTTGTAGTTAAAGCTCTGCATGGCAAGAATGCTGTAGAAGTAATACTGACCGGTGAATTCAGCAGGAAGCATCCAACCTTCCCAGTTAGCCTCATCAAACCATACAATGACCCATCCTCCAACCAGTTCCCGTTGAGACAACAAGTGAAAGTAGTTATCCCACCACTTAATCAGCCTCCTAAGAACAAGACCATTTTGAAAATACTCAGAGAAAAAAGACTCAGAGTAGACAACAGAGATATCAAGATGTACCTTGCTAGATACAAGAGCCTTGGCGCTGATCAAGATGAATGGCTACTTGAGAAAGATATACCAGAAGCTTCCACTCTATTGAGGAAATTCAGAATTGAGAAAAGATCCAACGATTGAACCATGAAGATGATGTCCTGAGGAACATAACCTCTTTTGGTGGTAGGGAATGTCAGCCTTAGAGACAACACCATTGCCCAAAAAGGCTTCAATAATGTTCTCTCCATATTCCCCTCATTTTTCTGATCATTTTCATCTACTATTGTATATAGTTGTGAGGTGTAATAGAGGAGTAATAAAGCTTTGAACATCTATTATTCTCTAAGTTCAAACCATATTGAATATATGCATTTCAATCAACAAGGTTAACCACTTCTCCTCTGGCAGGATGAAAATTTTCATCATCACTCATCAACCAACTCTGAAGAAGCACATAACACTTGGATCAACACTCCTCACTACTCAATCACACAGGTCCCATCATATCCCTACATCGTCGTGGTCATTTGGTGTCATCTGATTGAATAGTAAGCAGTTTTCCAACTTATTCTTCTTCAAAGTTCATCTTGAGCTTTGATCTTCTCTTTTCCTTTCCCCCTTAACCTTAACCTTCTTCTTCTCTTCTCCCATTAAGAATCAAACCATATAAAACATCATAAAATCATCTAAAGCTTCATAAAACATTCATCTTTATTGCTTCTGTGGACTGTAGCTTAAATCCACATAGGTTTCCTGATAAATAACCTTTGCCAGTTTCTTTTGGCATTAAAAATCAAGGCAGTCTCTGACTGTACCCTCTCTGTTTCTTCAAGAGAGGAGGCGTAGAGTTTGCTCCGCTTAAACCCATCTCCTTTAAAGGATTGAAAAGCTTAAATCAGTCTAAAAGACTTCTATCTTATCTTTTTTCTTTATTCTTTCCCTTTTCCTTCCTTTCCTCTCCTCTAGTTGTATTCCTCCTATCCTTCTGGAATTCAACTAGTGCCCCCCAACTCTTGTGTCCTGTTGTCACCATAGAGGCACAGGCTCACACGAAGGGCGTGCCGCTATCAAGCCTCAAACCTTAATCTCTACTACAGTCGTCAAAATACAAAACCCTCAAAATCCCATAGATTGTTCCAAGAAAAGATTCTTCAGGCAAATTGATCCTAGGGAACAACTCACGGAATCTCTGTTACATGCTTGGATCAATAGTTATGGCCATTATTAGTTCCTAGACCCGAGTTTATTCCAGTTTCCCACAGTTACACGGCACTTTCACAGGGTAGTCATACAAAAACCACAACCACAACTCAACCACTAGGCATTGGCAACCCTTTTTTCTAGGATATTCCACCCAACTTAGGCCCATAGTAGCATGGAAAGTTCCATCAGGTTCAGAACCACAAGTCACACACATTTCACTTGTTCCATTGCTCCATTTGTTTCCATCAACCACATGCTCGCTGTGATTAGTCATCATTTGTTGTTCCACTGTGTTCCATGACCAATTGTTCCAACCACAAGTTGACCACCCCCCATTTGCCAGGATTTCGATATAAAAAAGGCTCTCCTCCAGGTGTTTCCCCCCCCCCCCCCCTTCCTCATCAGATTCTACCATCAGAATATATTATCACTTCACTCATCATCCACAGATATTGTTCACTATCCCCCATAGTATAATAACACTGTTCACTCCTCATTATAAGCCACCCAATATTGAGGTTTTAAGGAATCAACATCACCATTTACCCATAACAACTCATCTTTATCCCTCTTGGTTGCAGCATTAGCTCCCATACGTGCCCCATCAGCAATTATCATCACCACTGTCAGCGGCGGGTTACTCCGGGTAGGACTAGATTCCACTTGATGGAAATTTACTGGAATTGACCAGTGGCTCCAAGTTGTAGATGGGTGTCTGTTCTGATCCAAAAGTTCACGCCCAGCCAGTGATAAGTTTTGAGACAGTCAGGCTTGATGATCCAAACAGTGATTTGCTGATGTGAATGGGGCAAGCTATCTTGAAGTAGTGATTTGAGGATGTATCTTGAAGATTAAGAGGAATGAAGAATAAAATTGATGTTTATTATTGTCGTCTCTTCTGAAAGTCTAGGGAACAATAGAGTTCAAGGAGGACAGCTTTATATATGAGATCCGCTAATCTTTACTAGATACAAGCATATTTAAAGTACGTTAATAATAAAATCAATGAAAGGAGTGTGAAACTTAATTGAAAGGAAAGAAAATTGAAGTGCCTTTTGCAGCTGGTGTAGTAAAAACCTATTATACTATCTAAGGGGTAGAAGTGTTTTACTTGCCAGCTGACAACCACTCTCCATCCCCTGGTTGTAGCGTCAGCTCCCAAACCTCATTTAGCTCTACAACTCATTACCTTCATCATCATCCATCCTTGGTAGTAGCGTCAGCTCCCAACCCTTGTCATCCTAACACATCTTCATCATATACATACACCCTTGACATCCACCATTGCCATCATCACCTATCATCACCTCTTATCATCATCACCCACTCACATTAACACTGATAACCCTTAACACTCATCCATTACTCGTATACACCTAGTAACAACATCATCACATACTTGCCTCAGATACATACCTGTGTCACATAACAACATCCTCAGTCATAGTCAACATCATCAGTCATAGTCAACATCATCAGTCATAGTCAACATCATCAGTCATAGTCAACATCATCTAGTATCATCAACAACATCCATCATCAACCATATACATACCTTACATTCCGCAGTCATCTGAACCAGACGAGTCCTATCACTTTAAGTAAACTGCCAAGCAATCTTGGTGGTCTTGTTTTTCTGATAGTATAGAAGGGCAGAGCTTGCACCTCCATATTCCCCTTCTCCATTCAGCAAAAGGTATTAACTTACACCTTTGAGTCTTACAAGGGAGTCCCCAACGTGATAGGATCCTGCGGAAAGAATCAAAGACGTAACCAACCACTATAAGTATTAACAGAAGAAACTCAATCAGAAGACTAAAACTTGTCGAGGACGAGAACACTAAAAACGAATCAACCATACCGAGTATTTAACAAAAAACGCACCAGCACTATATCAATTTTGAAGATCAACCAATAAGAAAAACTTGTCAGCACAACTAATCAAGGGAAAAGAACTACTACACTCCAGTTCTAGTAACATCTGAAAGAAGTATCTCGAAGGAGGCGGCCAGTTAGTGCTAGTTGAAGGGCAGAAAGACCTCATGTCAGCTTGCTACTATGTCAGAGCCAACCTGACAAAAGTAACTTAAAAAGAGACATTATTACCACAATATTAAGACCCATTAATATGACTAATAATGTATAAAAAACTTAGTTTACTTATTTTTATTCAATAAACTTAGCAAAATCCTAGCACCATAAAAATAAGTAATAAAATAAAATAACAACTACTTTCTACAAAAAATACTAAATAACTTCTAAAACCTTGAGGATAACTTAGAATATTATGTCATATTCTGAATCCTCATACAAATTAATGTAGGGTCCCTCACTGAAAGTACCCCTGAATTCCTACTCCTTCACCTTGAACCAATTACCCATAAGAATTGGCCACACTTATGTGTCACAGATGACATTACACACGTATGAACTTGTTATATATACATACCATATGTGAAATGATCAATTATGGACTTACAATTGAGGTGTTGTGTATAGTTTAGGAGTTAAGCCCAATTGGGGTTTAAACCTCCAACCCTGCGCGTGGATTATATAATCCAAGTGAAAATTGGCCAAATGCGTGGAAATAGCTAATCCCCTAGTTACCACACGTGTACAGGTGTAACTAGGGTACTGGTAGATTCTACGTGGTTTATTTACAAGGTTTCATTAATAAAAACTTGAATACATAAGAGTAACATAGCCAGCGTGGCCTTTGATGATTGGCCACAGCCATTTGTGGCCCATTTGCGTCATTTGTGGCCCATTTCAGATACAAATGCATGTCAGTGTTGCTATGTACCTTAGTTACAATGACCAAATAGGTTATTAAGGTCATTATAAGCACTTGTGACGCTGGAATAATGATCAGCAGTGCCATTGGGATGAGCCTTGTTAGTGCCAATCTCTCAAATTGGCCACATTGCGCTGAAATATAGCAACTACGCGCACACAGGCAAGAAAGGTCCTCTACTATGAGTGAAATGAGTATATATAGAGCCCCCTTTCCACGCCAAATGTTGTGGATCATCATCAATTATTAGTACAGTCAATCAGTTACGCCGTGTCCTGTCCTTAGCTCAGTTACTCTGCCCTGTTTGCCTGTTTTATCTTTGGTGTTCTTATTAAATCAACCATCCTACGTGACCAGCTCCTGCGCAGAAACCATCCAATCTACCCAGCAGCTCTACTTCACCCCCCTAAGTGGTTTTTTGGCTTGAAAGAAGCAATAGTGAGTACTTCTTTTATCCTTCTGTGCCCATTCTGGTTCCTTAATTGGAAAAGCACTTTGGTACCACTTCTGTTACGCAGAAAACCACTGTTTGCTTAATCAGATACCACCCTGCTTAGCAGATCTCTGAGTTAGAGGGCACCTACAAACACCCCTGCGCCAGCAGGCCCCTCTATAAAAGAATTGTATTCTTTTATACCTTCTTTTTACTACTTTTCTACGTGAAAACATCCCACTTTACCCTTATTTTGAACTCTTATCACCTTGTGTAGCTAAAAGGTACTAGCCCTTGGCATCACAGAGGCTGACACCTCAGGAGGCTGGATAGCTGCAAATTGTTGGAAGAGAACTTTGGAGCTGCGCAAGGAAACAGGCGTTACTAGCTAGTCAAAAGGCATTGCGACCCCAGGAGGCTGGAATACTCGTTACCTGATTGAAGAACACTCCCAGAAATAACTAGTTAGAATAAGTAAGAATAGAAAAACCCCTCAACTTGCCCTGGAAAAGATTCCAGAGACCCAATAAATAATTAAAATTGGAGCTAAGTAGTTTCAATGCCCAAAAATTAGTTTAACTGACAAACATAACTTTGAAGAAAATCAACAGAATGGAACAAGGACTACCGCTGTTAATAACGTACCCGGAGATTTGGAAGGAGGAGGTTTTAGCGCTTTCAACACCCCGTCAAGGACTAGACAACTGGCGTTGGGATCAACTATGAATACAAATAAGGGACCAAATACGCCGTTACCACCGCCTAAGATGGATAAAGGAAAAAGGAACAATCAATACCGGACCGCCACCATTGAAGACTTACATGAGGACGACAAAGAAGAGGAGCAGCAGCAGCAGCAGCAGCACCAGCAGCAACATCAAAATCAAGCCCAGTACAACACAGAGCAGAACTTACTTTGGAAAGAACCAATACAATATCCAAATGAGGAAACTCCACAACCTCAGTATCATCAACAGCGTTTCCAGAGTACGCAGTATCCACCCCAATTTCAACATCCAGGTATACAACAAGGATACGGGCTTAGAATGGGCAACAACTCGTTGGCGGATGTGCCTAGGAAGAGTATGAAGATAATCAAGAACCCAACATCAATGTTTGACGGCAACAACTTCACAGCCTTCTTGAAAAGATACAAACAAGAGGCAAGGGTGTTTGAACTAGACGAATACGCTATGGCCATGCAGATTGGGCAATTTGTGAAAACTGAAGAGTTAAAGCAAGAACTAGAATCCATGGACGGATACAACGACGCCAACTGGGAAATACTACGACCCGCTATGATGGAACTTTGGGGAGAGAGGGACAACACAATTCTTCATATCCAACAAGACCTAATTGACCTCAGTGGGAAATTAGCAAAGAAAGGAGGATTAGCAACAGTCCAAGAATATAAAACATACTTAGGGAAATTTTCAGTCATCTTCACATACCTCATAAAAAATGAGCAACTCGAAGCTAGGGAAGACGCCTCATATCAATTCCTAACGGCGTTTTCACCAACAAGTCAGATGAACATCAAGCAATCGTTAGTCACACAAAAACAGCTACCTAAAGGACCATATGGGAGTAGTAAACCCCCTAAATGGGAACATTTAATAGCAGCTGCCGAAGCCGAGATACAAGTGGAAGAACCAGGATTCTTCAACATCAGTGGATTCGCAGAATCAAATAAGATAACGCAGAAGGCTTTAGACGTTCAGAAAGGCAATGGCAAACGACGTGAAAAGTTGTTAGAAGAAATACCCAGTCAATCAATAATGCAGAAGAAAATTATGGATATGGAAAAAGAAATAGCTAGCCTTAAGAACCAGCAAGTTAACAACACCCCAGGGAACTATCCACAACAGGCAGGGAACACGAACAACAAATTCTCCAGAGGGGACAAAAAACCCACGGGAAAACTCTATGAGCCTCAAATGTGTTACTATTGTCATAAAGAAGGGCATCCCACGTTCAAGTGCCCGGAAGCAATCAAAGACAAACAACAAGGGTTAGTAAGAAGAAATGGAAACGACTGGTTCTTGCCAAGTGGTCATCAAATACCCTGGAACCCAAGTAGGCCCATCCAACACGTGGTGGCTACGGAATCTGCAAAAGTACCACCCAAAGCGGCAATCACTTGAGCTTTCCAGACAGGTCATCCCTCAGTATTCCAAACGCAACAGGAAGATCAAGAGGGCGCGGGTATGACTTCAGCTGTAAACAGAATTGAATGGGACCCACCTGCATGAGGAGCAGCCAACTTTGAGCGTGTACAAATGGAAGCTCATGCAGCCACAACACAAGCGAAAGCGGTTTGAGGACAAAGGAGGGTTCAGCAAGAAGAAACAGCAATGGACATAGACCAAGGAGAGCCAATCAAGGAAGTAATTGTGGAAGTACCGGCAGCAAGAAGGACTCCAGGGAAAATCTTAGAGGCCCCCCAAGCACAAAAGGACAAGCAATCAGCCAAATCAGCCTTTCTGGCGGAATTGGATAACCTCAAGATACCCACCACCTTCTCACAGCTCACTGCCATTTTGTCAATGTATGTGGAGGGACTTATTGGCAAGCTTCAAGCCAGAGTCCAAGGTCCAAAGAGCGCAAAACTATCCTATGTTAAAGATATCAAATCAAAGAGTCATAAGGTAGCAGGAGAAATGATCAACTAAGAAGATGAAGAAGAAAAAGACTTTAACTGTTTTTATAGCTGTGCCCTTGGATACATTGAAACAAGAATTATGGATCAACGGGTACCCTTCATGATCAATTCAGGGTCAATGGTCAATGTCATCCCGGCGAAGCTAGCAGTTGAGCTGGAGTTAGAAATAGTAGAAGTGGACATTCCAATGAGAGGCGTTGGGGGAGAACAATGTGACATAAAAGGAGTAGTCAAAAACTGTAATCTCACTATTGGACGCTTTACGGGACCCGTGCACCTCTTTGTGGCACCTCAAGCCCAAGAATGCATTTTAGGACGACCTTTCTTGTTTGAATATGATTGTACGTTGGACTACCCGGGAGATGGTGAATACCTGCAGTTTCAAGGGGACGTTGGACGGCGAATCACTGTACCCATTGCCAGAATAGGGAAAGGAACAGGGTGGAATCAGTTTAAGCACCTAAACAGGAAAGCAGCAAACATCTCAACCAACCAGCATTTTTTATAAATTCAGGCGTTCTGACCAAGGAATTGCGAGTGGACCCAGTAACAACCGCCAATTCTATAATGCCTGAAGACAAAAAGATCTGGGTAATCAAAATATTAGCTTTTATGAGTTGGATCTATTTAGTTTCCCTTAGAATCTTTTTTATCTCCTCTATTTACTCACTTTCCATTTCAGAAGGAATCTTATCAAAAACCTATCAATATACACAGGAAAAGATCAAAAACAGAGAAAAATTAGTAAAAACCAATTATAGGACCTTTCAGCTCATATCCAACAAATTTAGCAGTTGGACAGCAGGTACTTTCCATTGGGATAAAGATATCATGATAAGCAACTTACTCGCAAAAGAACTAGGGGCAAGGATTCAGGACGACCTTTGCAAGAAATGGAAAGAAGATAACCTGTGGTGTATGACCAAATACAAGCCAGTAGGGAAGAAAAATCAAGCAATGCCTCAGTCTATCATTCCACCTCTTCAGAGACCACCACTATCTAGAGACCCCTACAAAACTCCACTCACTCCATACCCACCAGAATTTCAACCAACATGGAAGATAACGGAGGAGCGTCTAGGCGTTATAAGTTTTGGCCCGGAAGGATGGTTGCAACCTGAAGAACTAAAATTATTCAAGCATATCATAGTACTCAGAAAGGGGGCTTTGGCTTTCTGTCCAGCCAAACGAGGACTATTGAAAAACTCTTACGGGTTGCCCTACGTCATTCCAGTTATTGATCATGAACCTTGGCAAAAGAAACCAATCCCAATACCTGCAGCCATCAAAGACAAATACGTTGAATTGGTCAGAGAACGGGTCAGAACAAAATTATACAAGCAATCAACTTCGAGCTATTCTAGCCCAGTATTTTGTGTCAAAAAGAATGATGGGAAACTCCAAATAGTGCACAACCTTCAAGAAATGAATCGAGTAACTATTAGGGATGCCAGACTGCCACCTGCAACGGAGGAATTTATTGAAGCTTTTGCTGGACATTCTTGCTATGGATTAGGCGACATCATGGGCGGCTACAACAAAAGGGAATTAGCAAAAGAGTCAAGACCATTAACAACATTTGATACACCACTAGGAAGATTTCAACTCACTCGATTACCTCAAGGAGCCACAAATTCAGTAGCGGTATATCAAGCTCAGATGATGTGGATTCTTCAGGACAAAATACCGGAACACGTAGGCGTATTCATTGAAGATGTAGGAATCAAAGGACCACGATCAACATATAATGGAGAGGTACTAAAAAAAATCCAGGAATCAGAAAGTTCATTTGGGAATATGCCGTCACTCTGGAGAGAATACTCTTTAGGATTGAAGAAGCGGGACGCACAATTTCAGGCAAAAAGTTTGTGTGTTGCATCCCAGCTTTGGATATTGTAGGTCACGTGGTCTCAAAAGAAGGAAGACAGGTATCTAAGCAAAAGAAGAACAAGATAACAACATGGCCAACCCCAGCAGATGTCACCGAGCTGAGAGGATTTCTAGGATTAGTCACTTACGTACAAATATTCATAGAAAACCTATCAGAGAAAGCAGCACCCCTCAGACAACTTACCAGGAAAGAAGCGGAATAGATATGGAGTGAGGACTGTGAGGAGGCATTCAAACGGCTGAAGCAAGTTATTGGAGAAGATATTGTTCTAAAAAGCATTGACTACTCACCGGAGGCGGGTATTATTAGGCTGGCAGTGGATTCAAGCTTCATAGCTGCTGGAGCAGTATTGTCCCAACAAGAACTGGACAAAGGACTAGATAGGCCTGTACTCTACAAATCAATAGTATTCTCGCCTGTGGAGTCAAGATATTCTCAACCAAAACTAGAATTATGCGGAGTAGCTAGAATCATGAAGAAATTACAGACATACCTTTGGGGCCAACATTTTGAACTACAAGTGGATGCAAAGTCTCTAATTCAGATGATCAACTCTCCCTCACTACCAAATGCTCCTATGACCAGATGGGTGGCATTCATTCAGCTGTTCTCGTTTGACATAGTACACAAGCCAGGAAAAACTTTCACATTACCAGATGCACTCTCAAGGAGGCCAATCTCTAGCGAGGAAGAAGAATTCTATGAAGACCAACCTGCCTTTGACAAAGAAGAGCCCCTGATCAAACCATGTTATCAGTACCGGATCTTCTCTCTGGAAACAGACAAGGAAGAAAGCAAAGGGGAAGCCCCTGGATATTGGCAACACCTCAGGCATTACCTAGAAACGCTAGAAAAACCGCCTGAGATGGATCAAGAAGACTTTGCAAAATTACAACGCAACTCAGCCAGGTTTTTTAGCAGTGAAGGGAGACTAATGAGAAAACACTCACCGGCACCACAGATTGTGATTTCCAAGGAGGCCAACCAAGACAAATTGCTCAGGAAGGTTCACAAAGAGTTAGGACACAGCGGAATTGAGGAAACCTATCAACAACTAGTAACACAATTCTGGTGGCCAAGTCTAAAGAAGAAAGTGAGATTATGGATTCATAGCTGCAAAGCTTGTCAGAAAAGAGATCCCCTAGTGCCTCGAGAAATTCAAAATCCTACCGGTACTAGCAGTCTGTTTGGACGAGTGGCGCTGGATGCTTGTCATATCAAAGCAGGGCAATATAAGTATCTAATAGTTGCCAGGGACAATTTATCTGGATGGGTAGAAGCAGCTCCGTTGGTCAAACTCACATCTAGTAACGTGGCCAATTTCCTCCTGGAATACTGGGTCTATCAATACGGATCTATCAAAACAGTCACTACGGATAATGGAGCCGAGTTTGAGAATGTCAGCCTCTGTGATGCCAAGGGCTAGTACTTTTTAGCTACACAAGGTGATAAGAGTGCAAATGATGGGTAGAGTGGGTATTTTCACGTAGAAAAAGTGGTAAAGAAAGAAATAAAAAGAATATAATTATTTTTTACAGAGGGGCCTGCTGGCGCAGGGGTGTTTGTAGGTGCCCTCTAAATCAGAGATCTGCTAAGCAGGGTGGTATCTGATTAAGCAAACAATGGGTTTCTGCGTAACAGAAGGTGGTACCAAAGTGCTTTTCCAATTAAGGAACCAGAATGGGGACAGAAGGATAAAAGAAGTACTCACTATTGCTTCTTTTAAGCCAAAAAGCCACGTAGGGGGGTGAAGTAGAGCTGCTTGGTAGATTGGATGGTTTCTGCGCAGGAGCTGGACACGTAGGATGGTTGATTTAATGAGAACACCAAGGATAAAACAGGCAAAACAGAGCAGAGTAACTGAAATAAGGACAGGACACGGCGTAACTGATTGACTGTAATATAAACTGATGATGATGAACAACATTTGGCGTGGAAAGAGGGCTCTATATATACTAATTTCACTCATAGTAGAGGACCTTTCCTGCCTGTGTGCTTGTAGTTGCTGAATTTCAGCGCAATGTGGCCAATTTGGGAGATTGGCACTAACAAGGCTCATCCCAATGGCACTGCTGGTCATTATTTCAGCGTCACAAGTGCTCTTCATGACCTTAATAACCCATTTGGTCATTGTAACTAAGGTACATAGCAACACTGACGTGTGATTGTATCTGAAATGGGCCACAAATGACGGAAATGGGCCACAAATGGCTATGGCCAATCATTAAAGGCCACACTGGCTATGTTAATCTTAGGTATTCAAGGTTTTTATTAATTAAACCTTGCAAATCTGTCATGTAGAATCTACCTGTACACTGGTTATGCTTGTACATACCTGGTAACTAGGTAATTGCCTATTTCCACGCATTTGGCCAATTTCCAATTGGATTATATAATCCACGCGCGGGGTTGGAGGTTTAAACCCCAATTGGGCTTAACTCCCAAACTATACACAACACCTCAATTATAAGTCCATAATTGGTCCTTTCACATACAGTATGCATATATATCAGGTACATACGTGTGGAATGTGCATCTGTGACATGTGGGTGTGGCCAATTGTTACAAGTAATTGGTTCAAGGTGAAGGAGTAGGAATTTAGGGGTACTTCCAGTGAGGGACCCTACATTATTTTAAATGAGGATTCAGAATATGACATAATATTCTAAGTTATCCTCGAGGTTTAGAAGTTATTCATAATTTCTGTAAAAAACAGTTATTTATTTTAGTTCTGACTTATTTTTAAGGGTCCAGAACTTTTTTAATGTTTTTGGTTAAAAATAAGGTTACTAGTTATTACTCTTACTTTTATGTGTTACTATGGTTACCTTATGATTATTCCTTATTATTATAGTTACTTCATGTCTATTTGTTATCAATTATTAGCATATGTACTATTTTCAGGGTTTGTACATATGGTAATGATGTTGTTTTTATTTTTCATTTATTTTCATTAATTTCTACATTACTAGTGTTACTTTGTCAGGTTGTCTCTGACTTAGTAGTAAGCTGACAGAGAAGGAATTTGTGAAAGCAGTTCAGAAGATTGGAGCCAAGCTAATACTTACCTCACCATATTATCCTGAAGCCAACGGAATGGTAGAAAGGGGGCACAAAATGTCAGCCCTAGAGATACTCCAAAGGACTGCTATTTTATATTCAACTCACTTATATCTTTTGTAATATTAATAGGGTCTTGGTTAAACGACTCCCTAATTTTGGAGAATCGACTCCCAAAATTAGCGGACGTCGTGGTGACCAACTGGGGACCAAATGACGACCTTTTGGGAGTCAATCCTCCAATTCCGCTTGAGAAATGGGAGTCGTCGGCCCAAAAAAAAAAATTGAGCTGCGACCCCCGTGGGAGTCGTCAGACCAAAAAAAAAAAAAACACGGGTGTCAATCCCCGAAAAAAACCGCCCACGCGTCGGAGCCCACTCCGACACCCAAACACAAAAAAAAAAATCTCATCCTGAACCCCAGCAAACGACACCCATCAGCGAGTGACACCCATCACCACCAACCACTCCATCAACCACTCCACCTCACACACCAACAACACAACAACTCCACCAAACAAACCCACCCCACCAAACAAACCCACCCCACCAAACAAACCCACCCCACCAAACAAACCCACCTCACCAAACAAACCCACCAAGATGTCCACCAGCCCCAGACCATCCCCCTTCCTAGACCCCTCTCCATACAAGAAGCCTGAAAAAGACGTGGAGATGAAAAAACAAGAAGAAGAAGATGAAATGAATATCAAAAAAGAAAAAGACACACCAAAAAATGAAAAAGAAGCACAAAAAATTGAAAAAGAAGCACAAAAAAATGAAAAAAATGATGATTCTGTTAGTGTTATATTAGATGTAGTTGTTCCAAATGCAATGAATAATAACCAAAATGAAAATGAAGAAGAAAATGAAGAACAAGCTAGACAACAAGAGATAATTGACAACTGCCTAGAAATACTGGAAAAAAATGAGAAAGAAGATGAGCAGGAAGATCAAAATGAAACCACAGAACTAGTGAATAATTCAGAAATAAAAATTACACAATCCAATCAACAAGAAGAAATCCAACATCAAGAAGAAATAAAAGACCAAGAAGATCACTGTCAACATCAAGAATCACATGATATCCCACCACCACCTGAAGGCATTTACAACACCTTGACAGAACTTTCAGATGCCATCAAGAATTTTGCTCAAGGTCATGGCTATGCCATTGTTACAAAAAGGACAGTTGCTGGAAAAAGTGCTCATTTTAAATGTGACAGGTGAGTATTGCTTTTCTCATATTTTTCCTTTCATAGTTTTTTGCAATATTCTCCTTATGCCATGAGTTGACCTGGTGCTTATTTCTTTCTTCTTGTACAATTTTTTTCATCCCTTTTTTTCTTTTAGGGGAGGGAACCCAGAGCGTAATAAGCGTAAAGGAGATGGACGACTTCCCAAGGTTACCCGATTGATCAACTGCCCATTTGCCGCTTCAGCTTATTTTCAAAAGAAGAAGAACCACTGGCGTTTCTCTGTTTCTAATCCTGCTCACAACCACCCCTCATCTCTTGACCCCTCAGCCCACACTGCCAACCGTCAACTCACCGAGTCCCTCTTTGAAGAAATGAAAAAACTTGGTGACGCTGGATTGAAACCATCTACTATTCTTGCCACTCTGAAGAAAACCCACCCCAATGAAACAATCTTGGCCACAATTTCAACTATCTACACCGCTGTGAGAACTCCTTTTGGGATGGGTTGGCAGTCCTGTGAGGGGGAAATAACTGAGATAATATTTCACTATATATGAACTATTATGCCTGTTACGGGTGGTTTGAAAGACCTGCCCCTCTAATATACTACGTAAGAGCTAACACAACAAACTTATTTATTTGTTGTGGCTAACTAATGATAGAGAAAAAAAAACTGATATGTAGTAGTCTCGTATCAGGCTTAGATCAACTTTCTTCTTCAGCAATATCACCTTTAGTGTGCGTGGATCTTTGATATGATGTAGTGGATAAGATAAGATAAGTAAGAATGTGATAGAGTGGAAGTGATAAAGAATAGACTATGAGTTGAATGATAAGAGCTGATGAAATCTTTTTATCTTTTGTAGTTTTGTGAAAGAGGTGATGATGATAAAGTCTTGTGAAAAGAGTAAGTTGGATGTTTTTATGTCCTTTTATGTTTTCTGTGAATGACTATAGGTGAAACTAATGAAAAGTGGACTATTCAGGATATTTTATGCCCCACTCTCTTAGCCTTTAAGATATAATACCCTTAAGGTATGAAAGCTTCTCAGGCTTCCCCGATTTAGATCACACTTACTATCTTGAGAAAAGATGTAAGTGTTTTACCTTTCTGGACTTCTTCTGTTGTTTGATGGATGTGTTTGAGTGGTTGAAATGTGAGTGCTTGGTGGTTGGGTGTGTGTAGGTGATCCCCTGATGAGGTGGGTATCCGTGGCTGGATGATTCTGATGAGGGGGAAGAGGCCCTCCTTTTATATTGAATAGTGAGCTATTTCTGCTGGTGTGAAAAATCCTTTGAGGCATTTTTGCTGGTGAGCATCTGAGCCATGTCTTCTGATTGGTCAGAACCTGATGTCTGAATCCTACGTGATGATTGGTCAGAGCTGAGCCATGCGTCCTTATTGGTCAGCACTTGATGACTGAATTCTTCTTGAGTTTTCCTGTCTGAACCGTGAGCTCTGATTGGTCAGAACTTGATGAGCTAATTCTTCCTGAGACTTCTGGCTGAGCCGTGCGTCCTGATTGGCCAGACTTCTATTTCTGAATCCTACGTGTTGATTGGTCAGAACTTGATGGCTGAACCGTACGTGATGATTGGTCAGAGTTGATTATGTAAGACTATGGACTAAAACTATGGACTAAAACTATGGACTAGTATATGACTATGTGTCCCTGTGCTATGTACTTATAAAACTATGTATAAAGACTATGTATATATAACTATGGATTAAGTGGGACTAGTCCGGAGGTTTGAGTGAGTGACTATGGTTTAAGTACCAGTGAGAGTGGAAATATGTAGTGACATGTCAGGTTTGTGACATCCCTGATGGGATAATTGATCCTTGTGACATATTTGATACTTGAAACCTAAATAGCACACCACATCCCCCCCCAACTTAATGCTGTCCACAGCATTCCGTTTCAAGTATCAAATAAAATACTGAAATGGTGAATCTATCTGACTATACTTTAAGCTACCTGATCTTCTTATACCTTTAACTAATACCCCTATTCTTCTGACTCTGGCATCCTAATTTTCAGACCTTCCTGAGCTAGAACTTGTGAACCTTTTCCAATTTAACCAATAACCTTATATCCAATATAACCTTTATTCCAATATAACCTTATGCCCAATAAACCCATTTTGTTCCTTGTTCTACTGCTGAATCCTGTCAATTCTTGTTCCGTTGTCGTCCAAACTGAATCTTGCCTTTTCGTACATCTGAGATCAAATTTCTTTCTGCCATAACTAGATAAACTTGCCGTCATTATTCCCGTTGATATTCAACCGTTTCTTGTGTTGAGAAGGTCTTGCGTTGGTCCTTTCACATTACATGTTGTCTTCCTGATCAATTGAATCCTCAATGCTTCTGTCATTTTCATCGTCACTTTCTTCTTCTTCTTCTTCTTCTTCTTCTTCTTCATTAATGTCTTCATCATCCTGTTCCTCATCTTGATCTTCTTCATTCAATTCATTCTGTTCATTTTCATCAAGGGGTTCACCTCTAGGGAAAAACCTTTTAACTTGACTAGCCGCATATCTTCTTGTCAATGCAGTTCCGTCCAGTTCTTCTAGTTCATAAGGGCCCCGGTTGATTTGCTTGACTACGCGGTAAGGACCGTTCCACCTGTTCTTGAATAGCAGGCCCCACTGATTCTCTAAAGCTTTATTATATACTAACACTAAGTCCCCAGGAGCTAGTGGTTGTCTAATCCTATGTGCAAGTCGTCTATCCCAATATTTTACAGATTCTTCCCTAGCCTTTTTCAATTTCTCCTTAGCCTTCTCGATGTTCTCCGCCCGTTGAGCCATTTGGTCTGCTCGTACACTTAATAATTCTGCTGTGGTCTTGATAGTTGTCCAATCTACGCTCAAGTAGCTCCTCAGTTCCATGTCCACCGGTAAGACCGCTGGTTGTCCAAACTGTAGCTCAAATGGGGAGTATCCTGTTGTCCTCTTTGTTGAAATTCTGTCTGCAAAAGTAACTAGTGGTAAGAACTCCTTCCATTTTGCTCCATTCTCTCCACACATCTTTATCAATGCATCTTTTATGTTCTTGTGACCTCTTTCCACCATTCCCTGCGCTTCTGGATAATATGGTGTTACCACTCGAATCTTGATGCCTGTCTTCTTCATTGCCTTCTGTAGATCCTTCTTGAACTCTCCTCCTCCGTCAACTGTAACCTGCTTTGGGATTCCATACCTGCAAACCCATTCTGACAGAAACCAATCTGCTATGGTCTTGGATTTCAGGTTTGTTGTCCCTACAGTTTCTGCCCATCCGGAGAAGTCGTCCCGTGCCACTATTATATATTTCCATCTTCCTGCCTTGACGTGAACTGCATCCATGCTGACTCGTTGGAAAAGTGTTGATGTTGCCGTGGGCTTTCCTTCCTCCTTAGGTAGATCCTTGCTTCTCTTCTGACATGCTTCACAAGTTTGAACCCATTTTCTAGCCATTTTCTTCATTCCTTCCCACCAAAATCTTTCTTTTAGTCGTCTATAGGTTTCTGCCATTCCTCTATGTCCTAATTCCTCGTGCAATGAGCTGAGAACTTTATCTTGAATTTTTGGGTTGGAGACAACAACCTGATTGTAAGGTATTTTCCTCTTCTTTAACTGTTCATCTTCCACGAAGTAATTTACTGATCTTCTCTTAATTTTAATGTATTCCTTGTCTGTGCAATCTGCTGGCCGTCGCAAAGTCAAAAGGTATCTTTCCATCTTCTTCCAGAATCCAGTTTGAGTATTTTCTCTAATTGATATTCCCAACGTGGTTATGTTGATTTGCCCTAGTGTTGGAAAGTAGTGAATAAGATCTGCCTCTTTTGCTCCAAATCCTGGGTGTGGTGTAACCCATTCTTCCTCTTCATCGAATTCTCGCGGTTCCTCGTCATCTTCTGCTTTTGGGCGTCTCGAAAGGCTATCTGGCATTGTAAACGTTTTCCCCGGCTTGTGTACTAAATCAAAAGAAAATAACTGAATAAATGCTACCCATCTTGTCATAGGGGCACTAGGCAAACTAGGAGTGTTGATCATCTCTATGAGTGCTTTAGCGTCCACTTGAAGTTCGAAGTGTTGTCCCCATAGCATGGTTTGAAGTTTCTTCAAGATCTTAGCTACTCCGCAAAGCTCCAGCTTAGATTGCGAGTATTCAGATTCCCTCTTTGAGAAACAAACTGATTCATAAACAACTGGTCGTGAGAGTCCTTCCTTGTCTTCTTGCATAAGAACCGCTCCTGCCGCAATGAGACTTGAATCCACGGCCAAAGTGATTTTCCCTGCCTTCTCTCCATACTCCAAATTCTTTAAAAGTATCTCTTCCCCAACAATCTTCTTTAACAAATCAAAAGATTCCTTGCAGGCTTTGTCCCATCTGAAAGTTACGTCTATTCTGGTGAGTCTTCTGAGTGGTGATGCTGTAGCTGAAAAGTTCCTGATGAACATCCTAACGTATACACAAAGTCCTAAAAATCCCCTAATGTCTTTCTTGCTTTCAGGAGTTGGCCAGCTTTGAATCTTGTTGACTTTCTTCTTTGACATTATTCTTCCTTTTGGAAATACTATGTGTCCCACAATGTCTAGAGCTGGGACGCAGCAAGCAAACTTTTCTCCAGATATTGTTAGTCCTGCCTCCTCTATCCTGAAAAGAATCCTTTCTAAAATTATAGCATATTCCCAAACAAATCGTCTTATTCCTGGGTTTTCCACGAGTTTCTCATTGTTGTACGTAGAAGTTGGTCCCTTGATCCCTCCGTTGTCGATAAAGATTCCTACGTGATTTGGTATCTCTTCTTGAAGTATCCATGTCATTTGAGCTTGATATACTGCAACTGAGTTTGTAGCTCCCTGTGGAAGTCTAGTAAGCTGTAATCTTCCCAACACAGTTTCAAAAGTGGTCATGGGTCTTGAAGCCGGATCTAGTTCTCTTTCATCATATCCTCCCATGATATCTCCTAATCCGTAACATGCCCGTCCTGAGAAAGAATCCACGAATTCTCCAATGTTGGGCGGGAGTCCTGCGTCCTTGATAGTGACCCTATTCAAAACTTGTAGATCATGTACTATTCGTAGTTTCCCATTTGACTTCTTCACGCAGAATATGGGGCTGGAATAACTAGATGTTGATTGCTTGTAGAGACCTGACTTGATTCTTTTTCTGAGTAGCTCTACAAAGTCGTCCATAATTGGTTTTGGTATTGGTATTGGCTTCTTCTGCCAGGGTTCGTGCGCTATGACCGGTATTCTATAAGGCTGTCCATAGGAGTGGCGTAGAAGTCCTCTTTCCTCTTCACAGAAAGCTACAGAATTCTGCCTAAGTACTATCACATGTTTTAAAAGCTTTAATTCTTCCTCTGTAAGCCACCCGGAGGGGCCAAAGTTTATCATTTCTAATCTTTCATGCGTAATTCGAGAGGTTGGGGTGAATTCCGGAGGACGCATTGTGAGGGGTGTTTGGTAAGGGTCCCTTGACAATGCAGGACGTTGGAGAGGGGGGTTTACGTCTTGAGGCATGGCGTGATTCACAGGCCTAATCTTTTTATCAACTGTTTTGTATTTTGCTGCTAAAAGGTGGTTTTCCATGGTGGTGGTCGATTTTGTGCGCAAAAAGTTTTCCCAAGTCTTGAAGGACTTGCCGCAGTTTAAGGTCATACAGGACCAATCCGTAAAAGTCTTGATCTTCAGCAGTTTAAGGTCATACCGGACCAATCCGGAAATGTCTTGATCTTCAGCAGTTTAAGGTCATACCGGACCAATCCGCAAAGTCTTGAGCTTCAGCAGTTTAAGGTCATACCGGACCATTCCGGAAAAGTTTTGATCTTCTTGAGGTTTTGCAGTTTAAAGTCTTGCAGGACCACTGTGCATTTTTCTGTTTTGGAGCTTCTTTTTAGCTTGCAGGGCGCCGCGCCGGCTTCTGTGCTCTTTCCAATTGAATCTGTGAGATAAATCTGCCGGGCAGATAGCTTTGAGTCTCCCTTTTGACCCCCGAATCTACCGGACGGGTCCTCAAGCGCATATTGCCGAGCCTAATTTGTGTATTTACGACCCTAGTTCAGTGCGGAGTTTATCCCCAAGCCACCGGATCTCGTTCATTGGTATCACATAGCAGGTAAGTGTATTTCCTTCTCTGTTTCTCCGCCTCATTAGCTCGCTTAAAACAAATGAACTGAGCTTGATCTTTTTTATCTTTCTTGTCTGTGACCCCGAGACAAAATAGCGGCTGGTTGCAGTGCACTTGAATTGGTCTTTGGTACCTTCTCCTTACTCAATCTTTCATCCCCAGGGTTGCCAGAACAAACGGCCGTGCAGCTAGCTGGTGTCTGGCCTTTGGAGTGACAGGTATCTAAACCCGCAGCAGCCTACAGCTCATCTTCTCAACTCGTCCCAAATGGTGTTGTTTTATATTGGCTTTTCTTCCTCAATCCAAATCTTCTTAAGGGTATGCAAGTGGTACCCTGTGTGACACTTGTTCAATAGTGGAGGCAGAGCCCTACTTGTCAACACAAAGCAGCTGGATTTGTACGTAGCATGTGCCATTTATCAACTCCCCGACTTGAAGACCGCATGATCGACAAGTGCTCCTTGCCGGCCGATATCTCTGCAATCAATCTTGCCCTGCTACCCGCATTAATCCAATACTTGATCTGCCTTAAGCTGCACGCTGAACTCCTCTAGCTTGATCCTCTGTACCCTGTCTCTTCCTTCCTCCTCGCTCCATTCTTTCCTCCTTTTGTTCTTGATCCCGCCATCGACGTTTCATCCAATTGTTTTAATTCTTCTTTGTGATTCTTGTAGTTCAGTTTTCACGCAGCTCGCTTTGGTTGCTTGTTTGTGTTTTCTTCTCTGTACTGGAGCCAAGCAGCTAGTCGCAAGCATGAGTCTTGCCCCAGCATCCTAATTCAAACCGATTGATCGCTAGCGCTCCTCTGTTCAGAACTCATTTATTGGGTTTCCAACTTCAAGGCTGCATGATCCACATGTTCTCATAGCCAGTTGATCCCTCTTCCTGTTGCCCAAACTGTTTGTATTGTCTTTCTTCCGCTTGATTGTCATCTCTTAGCTTGAACTTGAGTGAATCGTTTCTTTTTTTTTTTTTTTTTTTTTTTTTGATTCTTATTTGTGATCATCTCCTCATCTTCATCCGACCGATACATTTATGCAATCAATTGTGATTGCTCGATCATTGCTGCTGAGCTGCCCTCGCTGAATTGCGACCAATCCTCAGTCTAAGATCGATTATCCGTTCTAAATCCCTAGATTCTGTATGTCGGTCGAATCAAAGAAGTCCGCCGCCGATCCCGCAAGCTATTATTGGTGCTTCTGAGCTTTTATTAATCCCAATCGCAATTGAAAAGAAAGAAAGGCCGCTTGGGTTGCTGCAATGCCTTTGATGAAAACCACAGCTCGGCCAGTGCTCCAGCAAACGGTCCCCAGCTCCCTTCTTGACTATAAAGGTGAGCCGGTTTTGCCTTTCCTCCTTATCATCGCCAGTTCCCTAGCTCGGTGTGTGAGTGGTGCGGTGTGTCCTCAATCTTCGTCTCTCTCTAATCTGTCTTTGTGTCCAAGTCGCTCGCTACCAGCATTGATCCCGGCGTGAGCTTTCTGAAGTGGTCGCTATGCTCTCTTGTTTTTCCTTCTCTTTTTTTTATTTGAATGGTCCGAGCCTCCAAATCGTCTTTTCAAGTGCCCAATCTTTTTTTTTTGTTCTAGCTGCCTGCTCCGAGTTGAAGCAGAGCCATGTTGGCTTGAGTCCTGCGCTCCGCCTGTATAGTAGCTCCACGCATCGATCCCAAAGTAAAAATGCTCGTCTTGTCGGCTATGTAGTCCCTCCTTCCTTGCTACTAGGTAGTCCTTTGCTGCTGAAAGCAGTAGATCATGTTTGCAGCTATCCTGATCTAGTATTGCTATACATGTTTTTCAAAACTTTTCTTCAAGTCCGATGATGGTCGCTCTCTAGAATCTGTTGTAGCTGCTTGATATAGACTATTGCCAGCTAGTGCAACGCTTAACCAGTTTGTTATGTAGCTTCAATCATCCGTATTGCGTCGCCGATGGTGATGCCATTGTGTATGACTATTTTCAATTTGATTCATTTTCTTAACAGCTGTACAGTCACTTCAACAGCCAATGATGATCCTGGAATTCTTCTTTTTGTTTTCTTCAATTGGTCCAACAGATGCAAGTGATCTCCTTGCTCCTCGTGCCTTTTCTAGTATTTCCGAGCCTATCAGATTTGGAAGGATCTCTCTCCAAGCGTGGAGTCATGCCTGGTACGTCCTGGAAGCCAAATTAAAGTCGCCAGAGCACATTTTCCTTCAAAATGATGCAACAAACTGCCTGTTTGAGAAAATTGGCTCTAAAGCTGGACGATGGATCAAATCTGGTGGTATCTTGATGCGAGCTAACTTCTGGTAGGCAATCTATTTTTTTAATGTTTTATGGGAATTTAGTGACTCCAATTAAAAATCCTGGATGAAGAGAAGCTGATCAATACTGTTTTTTTTTTCTTATTTTTTTGTTTCTTCTAAATATTGCTGTTAGTATCCTCCCCATTTTTTTTTTTCTTTTCTTATTTTATGTGAAAACAAAAGACCAGGTAAGAACTGATAAAAACTCCTTAAATAATAGAAAACCTTTTCCTTTGTAGAATTTTTAGTTGCTTTTAAATTTTTAAAAAAAACTTTGACCTGGTGAGTAAACAATTGAAAGGATACCCTAAAGAGGTACTCTTACTGCCTCTCAAACTTCCTCTTCTTTGCTGGTTTGCTTATGTTGATACAGTACCAGTTTTTGCCTCCTCCGTAATATAATTTTTCTCTTACTTTCCTACTTACAAAGCCAAATCTTGAGCTCCAATTTCCGTAACTGACAAAAGCCTTCTCTCCGGTTGAGTCCAGTATCTGTAAGAAATCCAACGAATCTGTGAAACCTCCGGGTAATTCTGCTAACCATCCCTGATTTCTTCTGAGAGTCTTGGGCCTTTTGGATTCATCAAAGACGTTTCTGAATCGGCGCAGGAATGACTTGTCCTTCCAGTAGTAGTCTGCTATAGAATTATAGGGCTTTGGCTCTGCTGCCCATGCAACTTCGGATTGTGCAAACTGTTGATTAATCTGTTCTTGCTCTTCATCAGTGACTTTGTAACCGCCTAATTCTTCAACCCAGTCAACTGGTTCTGCCAGTTTCACGTTCCAAGGATCTTCTTGTTGTTTGTCCTTTCCTTTTGTAAATTCCTCTAGGATAGTGTCTAATCTTGGTGGGTGAAGAGTTGAACTAAAGATCTTTTGATATTCCTCATCCTTCTCTAATTGTTCCCAGTCGGCCTCTAGTACATCCACGTTCTTATCCTTGATTTGGTCTAGCATATCCCAATCTACTACTTGGAGGGAACAGTTCTGTCGAAACATGGGAGGCTCTCTATGCCATCCCGGCACATTTGGTAAGCAGATTGGGATGCATAGTCTTTTCCCTAAAGGGTCTTGAAAGCTGAGCACTTCTCCTTTTTCGTTTGATAACTCAAGTCTAACATTGTGGTCGGCTAGAAAAGGTCTTCCCAACACCGTATGGACGGAGCCTTTGACTATGAAAAAGTTGGCCAAGTTTTTATGTCCCGGAAAGATGCTGACGTCGACGTTCTCAGCCAGTCCAACAATAGGGGTAAAGTGTCCTCCAATCCCTCTTAAGCGCATGAATATTTCGGTTGTCACAAAGCCTAATTGATTTGCTAGTTCTTCGGGGATTATATTCATTTCGGAGCCAGTATCCACCAAAGTTCTGATTTTGCGGTCATTTATTGTCATATCAACCATTCCTACTGGACAAGCGTATGTGAGTCTTCCTTGTTCTTCCTCGGCCAAATTGCAGTCTTGTTGATGTTGAATTCTCCCAATATTGATGCTCTTTTCTAGTTCTTCGGAGTCCGGCAAAGACTTCTGAAGTGTCTGTAAGAACTGAGGTGCAATCTTCAGTATTTCTTCCAGAGTTAGTGTGTAAGTTTGCTTGTAAAATTTCTTAGCCAGAGAATCAGCCATTTGTCTTGCCAAGTCATCTTTCCTTTCTGGTTTTGTGTTGGCAGGTTTCTTCTTTGCGGGAGCAGGATTTTTGCCTGGGGTCTGTGTGATACTGTCCTCTTCTTCGGGAGCTTCATTCTCTATCCACGCCCCAGGGAGACTATTTCTTCTTTGTCTGGTTGGTTCTTTTGAGTTTGTTGGTATCACAGGTTGCTGAGCTGGACCGGGAACAGGCTGACTACTAGCTACCGGATTCTTTTCTTGTATCCTCTGAGATTTGCGAATCCCAAACCCAATGTTGTTTTGTAATTCTTCTTCATCTATATTTGCTGACGGTGGAATCCAGGAACCCCATTCCTCAATTTCGGCAATTGATGACAGTGGATCCTTGTTTGTTTCGTTAGGTTGAGCTCTTGTGGATGGCTGGTTCTGTTCGAAATACTTGTGGACCATGTCTTTTACTGATAAGTCATTTTCTAATACTATGGGCTGCTTGTTTGGATAGTAATATATTCCTCCTGACTTATAAAACTTTCTTTCTCTGTAGTCTTTAGCAGAATCTTCACATTCTGCAACACTGTGCTTTCCCTTACAGTAATAGCATTCAAAATTGTATGGCCCTGTTCTGGGTCTTCCGTCTGAATTGTGCGGGGAAGGAGGTCTGCTGAAATGTGGTGACGTGTCTCTTCTGCGTTGTTCCATTGCTTTCTTGAATGCTTCTTCTTGAGAGTCCAACTTGACTGGTTCTTGAATCTTCACGGTTTTCTTAGCCGTTACTTCTTCTTCCTCGCCATCAAAGTCTAGAATCACCAACGCTTCTTCAACATAAATTTTGAGAATACTGAGGTTGGGAATAATGTTTCTACCGTCCTTGGTCTTCTTTAACTTCTTGGCGTGAGCAAGCTCCTTGGTTACTTCCTTCTTGAGTTCGTCAGAGAGCGCTTTCCACAGAGGGTCCCCGTTTTCTGGATTGAGGTTGTTGTATTCCATTCTGATAAAATAGTCCATCATTTCTTCAAATTCGCTGATAAATTTCCTATACTCCACGTTGGTTTTGATTCCTTTCTTGTCCACGGCCTTTTGAACAAGCTCTGTGATGCTCTCTTCCCGGTATCTTCTAAGCGGCGTGGCTCTTCCCCACTTCCTAAGTAAAGACTTCTTCAATAATTCCCAGTCTCCTGTCTCATGTCCTTCCATTAACTCTATTGACCTGCCAATTTTGTTGTTGTTTATGATATAGGGGAGCTGGCGAGCTAAGCTTATACTACCACACTTCAAAATTGATGCTATGTTTTCTAGTCGTTTAATAAATCCTTCCACGTCGGTCCCGTCAAAGGTAATGTTGGCCTTCTTCGCATCTATGAGTCCTGTAAATTCCCCTTCCTCGGGTAACTTGACATCCCTATTGTTCCCAAATCTTGTTTCCGCCGGACTAGCTGCTGGAGTTTCGTTTGGCGTCTCTCGTGGTGTATACCCTGGTCTAGTTCTTCCTCTCTCAAAATTGTAAGTGGAGGAGCCTCCATGCATGTTCTGTGGGTGAGGAGTTTCTGGGTTGTCTCTGCCATGAGCTGCCGTATACGGGGTAGATGTTGTAAATCTATGTTGACCTATGTTTGGGCCGGTTGGCGGAACAGAGAATCTAATCTGTGGCTGTGGTGTCTCTGGAATTGGGATGTCCTGCGGTGCTGCCTCCGTTCGTGAGTTCATAAATTCTGCCATCATTTCTTCCACTTTTGTTGCCAGCCATTTGTCCATGCTCTTTAACCGTTCCTTTTCCTTTTCCGCTTCCGCCTTCTTGTTTTGCTCGAATTGTTCTTCCAGAAACGTAATACGTTCTTGCTGTTGTTGAATGATTGCCGAATCCTCGAGTCCTCTTGCCGTCATGTCTGCCATTCTTGCTCTTTCTTGAATCCCAATCTCTATTATGCGTCGAATTTGAATCTCTTCTGCAAGTTCGTCTAAATCTGCTAATTCTTCCTGGGTAAGACTTCCGTTGTACCAACTCCGGGGTGGTGCCCAATACGTTCTCTCGATTGTTGAACTGATTTCTCCCTGATTTGTATGCGCCACGCCGATGTTATCTGGTGATTTTTGTGTTGCTGATTAAGTGTTTTGTTGATCTTCTGAATTTAGTTAGCCACTGTTGGGACACCAGATGTGAGAACTCCTTTTGGGATGGGTTGGCAGTCCTGTGAGGGGGAAATAACTGAGATAATATTTCACTATATATGAACTATTATGCCTGTTACGGGTGGTTTGAAAGACCTGCCCCTCTAATATACTACGTAAGAGCTAACACAACAAACTTATTTATTTGTTGTGGCTAACTAATGATAGAGAAAAAAAAACTGATATGTAGTAGTCTCGTATCAGGCTTAGATCAACTTTCTTCTTCAGCAATATCACCTTTAGTGTGCGTGGATCTTTGATATGATGTAGTGGATAAGATAAGATAATTAAGAATGTGATAGAGTGGAAGTGATAAAGAATAGACTATGAGTTGAATGATAAGAGCTGATGAAATCTTTTTATCTTTTGTAGTTTTGTGAAAGAGGTGATGATGATAAAGTCTTGTGAAAAGAGTAAGTTGGATGTTTTTATGTCCTTTTATGTTTTCTGTGAATGACTATAGGTGAAACTAATGAAAAGTGGACTATTCAGGATATTTTATGCCCCACTCTCTTAGCCTTTAAGATATAATACCCTTAAGGTATGAAAGCTTCTCAGGCTTCCCCGATTTAGATCACACTTACTATCTTGAGAAAAGATGTAAGTGTTTTACCTTTCTGGACTTCTTCTGTTGTTTGATGGATGTGTTTGAGTGGTTGAAATGTGAGTGCTTGGTGGTTGGGTGTGTGTAGGTGATCCCCTGATGAGGTGGGTATCCGTGGCTGGATGATTCTGATGAGGGGGAAGAGGCCCTCCTTTTATATTGAATAGTGAGCTATTTCTGCTGGTGTGAAAAATCCTTTGAGGCATTTTTGCTGGTGAGCATCTGAGCCATGTCTTCTGATTGGTCAGAACCTGATGTCTGAATCCTACGTGATGATTGGTCAGAGCTGAGCCATGCGTCCTTATTGGTCAGCACTTGATGACTGAATTCTTCTTGAGTTTTCCTGTCTGAACCGTGAGCTCTGATTGGTCAGAACTTGATGAGCTAATTCTTCCTGAGACTTCTGGCTGAGCCGTGCGTCCTGATTGGCCAGACTTCTATTTCTGAATCCTACGTGTTGATTGGTCAGAACTTGATGGCTGAACCGTACGTGATGATTGGTCAGAGTTGATTATGTAAGACTATGGACTAAAACTATGGACTAGTATATGACTATGTGTCCCTGTGCTATGTACTTATAAAACTATGTATAAAGACTATGTATATATAACTATGGATTAAGTGGGACTAGTCCGGAGGTTTGAGTGAGTGACTATGGTTTAAGTACCAGTGAGAGTGGAAATATGTAGTGACATGTCAGGTTTGTGACATCCCTGATGGGATAATTGATCCTTGTGACATATTTGATACTTGAAACCTAAATAGCACACCACACCGCGCGCAAGAAAGCCACTCAAGAAATGCTCCAAGGCATCAGCCCCATTGTCCATCTCAACAAAACTCTTCAGAGCTCGGATTTCACTACTATGGCTAGAACTGACGACAAAGGCGACCTCACTGCATTATTTTTTTGTCACACATGCTCCGTTGAACTCCTCTCCTCTTACCACTACATCTTGTTTCTTGATTGCACGTATAAGACCAACAGGTACAAGATGCCTCTCCTCCACATCGCCGGCGTAACTGGAGCAAATAAATCTTTCAGTCTATCTTTTTGTTTTCTACGCAAAGAAACTCAAGATTACTATGAATGGGCACTTCAAAACCTCCTCAATATCTTTACATCAAACAACATCCCCCTTCCTGAAGTTGTCATCACCGACCGAGAACAAGCTCTGATCAATTCTCTGTCTCAAATATTCCCCAACGCGTACCACATGCTGTGCATCTGGCATATTGAGAAAGACTTGGTCACCAACGGCGCAAAATACATCAAAAACAGGACTTCTGAATATGAGATGATTCATGAATGGAATAAAGTAATCAGATTATCTTCTCAGTCTGACTTCCAAACTTCTTTTTCCAAGTTTTCTTCTCAGTTTGGCTCCAGTTTTCAGAAGTACATGGAATCTCAGTGGCTCCCAGTAGCAGAAAAATACGCCGATGCTTGGACTAAATCAATCACTCATTTTGGAAACAGGACAACTTCGCGGATGGAATCTGGTCATGCTTTCATCAAATCCCATCTTCTTGGTCCTAATCATTCTTTCCCTTCTGTCATCAAGATGATAACCAATGCTCTGGAGGCTCAAGCGCACGAAATCTCAGCTCACTACCACCAACAGAAGATCAACTCTCTGCAAAACATAGCCAAGATATTCAAGAACTGTCATGGGCGCATCACTCACTACGCGCTGCGGAAGGCACAGAACAATTTATCAGCCATCTCATCACTTGACAAGACTGCTACTTGCAACGGTTTCCATAAGAAACGGACGGGGATTCCTTGCAAGCATCGTCTAGCGGAATTGGTGGATTTGGGCAAGTTGGTTGACCCGGATGAATTCCATCCTCAGTGGCACATTAAGGTATGTCTTCTTTATTTTTTTCATCCCCACTTGTCCCTTTTTTTCTTTTTTTTTGGGCGGGGGAACTGGGAATTGTCGCGGAAAAATCCGGATTTTGGGTGTCGGTGGCCTAATTTGGTATGTATATATTTTATTTTTGGGTGTCAATGGGAGTCGTCGTGCTAATCTTATTTTTTTATTTTTTTTTGGGTGTCGTTGGATGTCGTCAGACTAATTTGGTATGTATATTTTTTTGATTGGGTGTCAATGGGAGTCGTCGCGCCAATTATTTTTTTTTATTTTTTTTTTGGGTGTCGTTGGGTGTCGGCAGACTAATTTGGTATGTATGTTTTTTTTATTTGGGTGTCGATGGGAGTCGTTGTGCTAATTATTTTTTTTTTATTTTTTTTTTGGGTGTCGTTGAGTGTTGGTTTTTAATTATTTTTTTTGGGTTGTTGATAGGTGCCGCCACATCAAATGCCCCACCCCATCAAAAAAAATGCCCCACCCCTTCAAAAATATCATGAATGCATTATTTACTCACTCCCATTTCTACCCACAGCTCCACCCACTCTCCCATCTGAAACCTGACGCCACTGCTGAAGAAAAAATCGAAAACATCAAAGAAAGGCTCCTTCAAATGAATCCTGCGCAGCGTAACATTCAATTGGAGGCAATTACACGACTTTTGGATGGATCTGGAACTGTCGTGGATATCAAGCTTCCCAAGAAGGCAACTCAAGGACGTGGAAGACCCAAGGGTGCAACCAACAAGGCCAAAACCACCATCTGCGCACCCCCAACCACTACTGGCAAACCCAAATCCACGGCTAGCACAACAAATCACCCCAAATCAACAACTAGAGACCCCTCAGCATTTGAATACGTGGAGAAAAAAAGGAAGAGGGACGCCATGCTTGCTGCCAAGATCAAAAGCAAAAAAGAAAGAGAGGAAAAACTAAAGAAAAAAGACGAGGAAGATCAAAAGAAGAAACAAAAGGAAGAAGATCTGAACAAAGAAAAAGAATCTGCCCCACCAACTCAAACTAGACCTGTCAGAAAAGCCGCTGCAAGATCAAATCCCCCTCCAGAGCCTCCCAAGAAGAAGATCCGTGCCGTTGCAATTGCCAGCCGCCTCCCAATCCAACGCGAAGCATGGGAGGACTCAAGCTATGTCAGCTTGCTACTATGTCAGAGCCAACCTGACAAAAGTAACATAAAAAGAGACATTATTACCACAATATTAAAGACCCATTTATATGACTAATAATGTACAAAAAACTCAGTTTACTTATTTTTATCCAATAAGCTTAGCAAAGTCCTGGCACCATAAAAATAAGTAATAAATTAAAATAATAACTACTTTTTACAAAAATACTAAATAACTTCTAAACCTTGAGGATAACTTAGAATATTATGTCATATTCTGAATCCTCATGCAAATTAATGTAGGGTCCCTCACTGGAAGTACCCCTAAATTCCTACTCCTTCACCTTGAACCAATCACCCATAAGAATTGGCCACAACATATGTCACACGGACATTACACACGTATGTACTTGTTATATATACATACATATGTGAAATGTCCAATTATGGACTTATAATTGAGGTGTTGTGTATAGTTTGGAGTTAGGCCCAATTGGGGTTTAATCCTCCAACCCCGCGCGTGGATTATATAATCTAATTGGAAATTGGCCAAATGCGTGGAAACAGCTAATCCCCTAGTTACCACACGTGTACAGGTGTAACTAGGGTACTAGTAGATTCTACGTGGTTTATTTACAAGGTTTCATTAATAAAAACCTTGAATACATAAGAGTAACATAGCCAGCGTGGCCTTTGATGATTGGCCATAGCCATTTGTGGCCCATTTGCGTCATTTGTGGCCCATTTCAGATACAAATACACGTCAGTGTTGCTATGTACCTTAGTTACAATGACCAAATAGGTTATTAAGGTCATTGAAACACTTGTGACGCTGAAATAATGATCAGCAGTGCCATTGGGATGAGCCTTGTTAGTGCCAATCTCCCAAATTGGCCACATTGCGCTGAAAACCAGTTACTACACGCACACAGGCAGAAAGGTCCTCCACTATGAGTGAAATTAGTATATATAGAGCCCTCTTTCCACGCCAAAAGTTGTTCATCATCATCAATTATTATTACAGTCAATCAGTTACGCCGTGTCCTGTCCTTATTTCAGTTACTCTGCCCTGTTTGCCTGTTTTATCCTTGGTGTTCTTATAAATCAACCATCCTACGTGTCCAGCTCCTGCGCAGAAACCACCAATCTAACCAGCAGCTCTACTTCACCCCCCTACGTGGCTTTTTGGCTTAAAAGAAGCAATAGTGAGTACTTCTTTTATCCTTCTGTCCCCATTCTGGTTCCTTAATTGGAAAAGCACTTTGGTACCACCTTCTGTTACGCAGAAACCCATTGTTTGCTTAATCAGATACCACCCTGCTTAGCAGATCTCTGATTTAGAGGGCACCTACAAACACCCCTGCGCCAGCAGGCCCCTCTATAAAAAAGAATTATATTCTTTTTATTTCTTTCTTTACTACTTTTCTACGTGAAAATACCCCACTCTACCCATCTTTGCACTCTTATCACCTTGTGTAGCTAAAAGGTACTAGCCCTTGGCATCACAGAGGCTGACAATTGGGGGTCTGGCCGGGAAATTACCAATATTCACTCGTGGTAATTTACTCCTGGTACTTACTCTTCTTACTTTTGCTTTTCACTCACGCAAAAAATTACCAAACCACTAAAAATCATTTATAAAATAAAACCACTAAAAATTATCCTTCTACTTTATTTTTTACGCATTCTTTTAGTGAACCAATACACTAAAACTCTCATTTCCACGCCTGAATTTGTTCATCCACCTTTTGACCAAATTGCCCACTTTGAATTAATCAAACATTATCTTAAAGTCCTCAGATTGCGCAAAGAAGAGGAAATAGCTAACTATCAACCTTCTGATTGGGAAAAACTTACGCCTACAGAACAGTTCCAACTTGCTCTTTTTCACTCTCACCAACGTGCTCAACAGGACACAGAACTTCTCATCAAACTCAACTCCATCAACAGGAGGAACAAGAGAACAAGAGGCGTGCAGATTTTCAAAGAACTCTAGAATATAAACAAAACTTTTACAATAGTCAGTTTAATTCTTCTTTATCTCTAAATAAAACTATTAAAATTACCAAAAAATACTTATTTTTACGCCTGAATTTTATCTAGTGTCTTCCACTATCTCTCCAAGCACTTCCAACACTTCTACTTCACTACCACGGCTCCAGCTACCTCTGTGGCCAATTCTATTACCCCACTTACGGCTCCACCAACAAGTAAGTTTATTATTTACCTTAATTAAATTTTTGTGGCCCTTTTCACTAATATGTCCCGTGAAAATAGTCCTGTCAGGAAGTCTACCAGGGCTCACAAGCCTGATCTCCACGGCCCCTTACCCCCGCCCACTAGACAACCTAGGAGCAGAGAAGTTGCCACGGAACTTGGCCTTCAAGAAGACCACCCCCAGTCTCCCCAATCCTCAAGCCATGGACGTGGACTGGAACCAACCCCTTCCACCTCCTTGGCCAGTATCCAGAAACCCCAGACGGAGGAAGAAGACTTGGAAATTCAGGTGGTGAGCACGTCCAAGGAGGACAAGATAGCCAAATTGGTCAAAATACACGTGGCCAACCATCAGAATTGTGGAAGCCCAGAAATCCAAGGCCACCCAGGAGATGATGCTGAATCTTTTAGGACTAGCCCAGAAGAGTCAGAAAGAGCTACAGAAACTTATCTCCAAAAAAGAAGTGGAGGAATACACGAAGGGATGGACCCTTGGGAGGAAAAGAGAGTATTGTTTCCCCACACGCCAACAAGAACAAGGGAAGAATATGAGCAGTCTTTCTATGAACAACCGTCATTACAACAATCCCCAGAAGTGGAAGAAATTAGCCAACATCAGCAGCGCCATAACCAGCTTCTACAACAGCTTAGATTAGGTTTTTCTGTCCTAGATAATTCTCTTACAATTGCGCATAATAATATTCTTTTGTTAGATAAAAATGCTAAAACACGCCACAAAACTGTGTTAGAATTTTTAAATAAGGCTCCTCCTCCGCCTGAATCTTTAGAAATTATATGTCTAGCTCTTCTCTCATTTTAAATCAATTGTCTAAATTTCTTAACTCACCTAAGTCTGTCTTTACGCATAATGAACTGATTTTCACGCTAAAATTGTGAGCCAAAGTTCCTAATGTGCCCAAAAAATAGAAGAACTTGAAGAAGAACATTCCAAGTATTCTAATGATGATTTGGCGGATAAAATCAACAGATTAGAAGACATGTTCCATGCTAATACTGAGCATATAATTAATAGAATTAATAAAAATGCTATTAGCACTTTACACGCCCAAAATGTGAAATTAGAACTTGAACAAATGGATTTAAAAAGAATGATGGTTGAATTACAAGCTCAAGTAGCTTTAATATCTGACCAAAACAACAAGAATGTTAATGGAAATTTAGTATTAAACATCTGTTAGATATAAAATTTGAATTAACAGATTTAATTAAAGAAATACCTTCCAGAACTGCTCCTGTTAATAACACTACGCCCAAATATAACAATCCTTACATGGAAACAATACTTGAAGATAAGGAGAGAATAAGGACAACTATCCTCATAACAATCAATCTAATTATAAATACAACAATAGTTCACCAATGCCCAACAATTACCCTCCTAATAATTCACCTAATTATAATAACCTTAATAATGGGAGTCAATGGAGTCATGATCCTTCACGCAACAATGTAAATAACAATGGTAATAACAACTTCATAGATCCCTCTCTTCTGAATAAATTGTTACCACCAATTAAAGAATGGACTAAATTTTCTGGAGAAGGAGATTATGACCATATTAATTTCATCAAATATATTGATCACATACTAACAATATATAGAGCTCCTGATGATGCATCCTTACTAGGTTGCCTAGGTTATTTGAAGGAGTAGCCTTTGATTGGTTCATTGGTAAACAAGCTACCATGAGGCAACAATCTTGGCCAGCTTGGAAAGAACTGATCAAACAACAATTTGGCACTAGACTATGGGAAAAGAAAATGCGCAGAGCTTTTGAAAATGACTACTTTGATCCTGTAAAGCATAACCCTCATCAATGGTGCTTGAACCAGAAGAAAAGGATTGAATGTATCTACCCTAAATTAGATCAAGAACAAATAAATGATTTAATACTTAACCAAACTAAAGGCAGTCTAGAACATAATGTCAGATGTAGAATCAATGACATGGATTGTGATTTATCAACACTTATAGGTGTTATGGAAGAAGTAGTAGAAATGACAGGAATTAATAAAAAACATATTCCTTCTGAAAAAAAGGATTACACTCCTAGAACAGACCCTTCTAAGAAGTTAGAACCTAAGCTGCTGAACCCATTAGAAAAGAAAAGACTCCTACGTGTTGGAATTGTGGAGAAACTGGCCACAGAAGCACTGAATGTACCAAACCTAGGAGGAAAATCAATAATGTGAATGCAAGCCCTGATTCAGATTCTGAAAGTACCTTTGATATCATACGCCAAGAACCCTCTAGTACTTATTATGGTCAAGATGATGATGACTCTGAATCTGATAACCATGCTGTTGTAGTAATAAATGCTAATATTGGCAATGACTTCAGCATTAATGCTATTCATGGTGAATCTAACTTACCCCAGAAATGGGAAGATAATATGGATATTGGCCATATATCTGATGCCAAGCTATTAACTAACAAACCTGAAGAAGGAAGGTGTTACACCCTAGGTAAAACCAGTTATACTAAGGTTATTTTCAAAAACTCAGCTGTTAAGACTCTATTAGATATAGGAGCCTTTTGTTCTTGTACAAGTGCCACCTTTTTGCAACAAATATACCCTGATTGGCGCAAAAATTTGTTACCTGTTCCAAAGGCTACATTTAGCAGTTGTAACTCTACCATGAAACCTATTGGTGTCATCAATTTACCTTTAATATTCCCCCACACTAAGGGATCCCTCAGATTAAGTGTAGAATTTGTAATACTTTCTGATGCCATTTGTGACTACCTTATACTAGGTAATGATACCTTCTGCATGTATGGAATTGACATTTTCCAGTCCAAAGATAGATATTTTACCATTGGAGGAGATTGGAAAAGGAAATACCAAATTTGCAACATTCATTCTGAGATTATTACACCCATTTCTCAGGAACTTGACCCCAAGGAATTAGAAGATTTTAATCAAGAATATATGTCCCAAGCTGCTATAAGTGACATACTAACCAAGGCTCAAGTATTAGATATTCTTAAAGTATGCCATAAGAATAAAGAAGCCTTCTGTACCACTGAAGAGCCTATTGGCAATGTTACAGGACATGATATTAAATTAGAATTAACTTGTGAACCTCCTTACCCACCTGCTCTAAGAAAAGCAGCCTACCCTTCTAGCCCTAAATCTAGGATAGCCTTAGAAACACACATTAAAGAGCTTATAGATTTACGTGTACTTAGAAAAGTGGGCCATAATGAACAAGTAGAAATAACTACCCCAGTTATTATTGCCTGGCATAATGATAAGTCTAGGATGGTTGGAGATTTTAGAGCTCTAAATAATTACACTAAAGCTGATAATTATCCCATTCCAAGAATTGACCACTCTCTTCATAACTTATCAAAAGCTAAGTACATAACCTGCATGGATGTTCTCAAAGGGTTTCACCAGATACCTATAGAACTTAATAGCCGCCAATTTATGAGAATTATCTGCCATCTTGGTGTTTTTGAATACCTCAGAATGCCCTTTGGAATTAAGAATGCACCTTCTCATTTCCAAAGAATGATGGACTCTATTTTTGGATCTTTTATCCGCCAGTGCTGGATGATGATTTATATTGATGATATAATCATTTATTCAGATGGCTGGGAAACACATATAGAAAAGATACAAATAGTATTAGAAACTTCTATTAAAGCTGGTCTAAAAATGTCTATTAAAAAGTGCAACTTTGGATATGGTGAACTTAAAGCTTTAGGACATATTGTTTCTGGACTATCCCTAGCCATTGACCAAAACAAAGTAGCAGCTGTAATGCTCAAACCTATGCCTCAGAATATCACTGAAATGCAATCTTTTCTTGGATTTTGTGGATATTATACGAAACATATTGAGAAATTTGCTATTTTAGCCAAGTCATTATATGAGTTATGTAGTAAAGAAACCATTTATGAAATGACTCACCCTAGAGTACTGGATTATGAACAATTGAAGCTAGCCCTTACTACTGCTCCTGTGCTAGCTCAACCAGATTATAACTTACCATTTATTCTGTACATAGATGCTTGTTTAGATGGCTTAGGTGCTGCCTTACATCAAGAATTCCTTGTTGAAGATAAATTGGTAGAAAAACCAGTTCTGTTTATTTCAAGACAAATTAAACCAACAGAAAAAGGTATGGAGCCAGTCAGATGGAATGTCTAGCTCTTGTATGGTCCTTAGAAAAGTTACATTATTATCTTGAAGGTAGTAGAATTGTTGTAGTCACTGATTGCACAGCAGTTAAAACCCTTATGAATATGCAGACTCCCAATAGGCATATGTTAAGATGGCAAATTGCTATTCAACAATACAGAGGACATATGACTATTGTTCATAAAGCTGGCAAAAAGCATAGTAATGCTGATGGCTTGAGCAGATGGGCTTTACCAAATACTCCAGATAACCCTGCCTGGGATCCTGAAGATGAAGATATATTCCCAATTTTAGGAATACATGTCTGTGATTTGGATGAAGCCTACTACAGCCTTATAAAAGATAGTTACCAGTCTGATCCTGAATTTGTCAAACTACTAGATATACTTAGCAATGAAAATAGTTCCCATGAATTAATTGCTAGTCTACCTCCCTGGTTATCCAAACCTTACTCTTCTGGTAAGTTCTCTCTATTAGATGGAATATTGTACTTTAAAGAAAGGCATTCCAGTGTAATAGTCCTATGTGATCAACTTCAGATTGAAACCCTTATGAAAGAATGCCATGATAATGTTGGTGCTGGACATTTTTCTGAAGAAAGAACTATTGAAAGAGTCAGAACTACAGCTTAGTGGAATAATTGGACTAATGAAGTAGCTACTTATATTAAATCCTGTGAAACTTGCCAGAAATCAAATAAGCAAACAGGTAAGAGATATGGGCTACTTCAAACCATCCAAGAACCCACCAAAAGATGGGAAATTATAAACATGGATTTTGTTACAGGTTTACCTCCTGGAGGGTCTTATTCCTTCAACTCTGTACTAGTGGTTGTAGACAGATATTCAAAAAGGGCCAGATTTATTCCTAACCATAAAGATGATACAGCTATGGAAGTGGCTTTACTATTTTGGAATAGGATTATGGCTGACGTAGGAATACCCAAAATAATCATTAGTGATAGAGATCCCAAATTTACTTCTGAATTTTGGAGAAATTTACATGACATGTTAGGCACTAAATTAGCTTTCTCTACTGCTTACCATCCCCAAACTGACGGATTGGCTGAAAGAATGATCCAAACTCTAGAAGATATGCTCAGAAGATTTTGTTCCTTTGGCTTAGAATTCAAAAACAGTGATGGTTATACTCATGATTGGGTTAGCTTACTCCCTGCATTAGAAATAGCTTATAACAGCAGTAAACATTCTTCATCCAAAGAAATCCCTTATATTTTGGAAAGAGGATGGATACCCAGAATGCCTAAAGATCATATTAATAACAAATTACCTCATGTACATCCCACTTCCCTAGACTTTAAAAGGATGCTTGACATTACACATGAACATGCTAAGAAATGTGTTCAAGATGCAGCTGAATATAATAAGTTAAGATGGGACAAAAGTCATAAAGAACCATCCTTCCAAATTGGGGACAAAGTCCTATTGTCCACTGTGAATTTTAATAATTTGGGAGGTAACAGGAAACTTAAACCTTCCTTTGTTGGACCTTTTACCATTAAGCAATTACATGGAAAAAATGCTGTGGAAGTAATTTTAACAGATGAATTTTCCAGAAAACACCCTGTTTTTCCAGTTAGCTTAATCAAGCCTTACAATAGTAGAGGCACAGATACCCCTGCAGTAACACCTGTACCTGTACCTATAATTGAACCTCTAGACACCTCTAACTTTAAAGTACATAAGATATTAAAGGATAAGAAAGAAAGGATCAATGGGAAAGATATTAGACTCTACTTAGTAAGGTATAGAGGACAATCAGCAGACAAAGATGAATGGATTCCTGAAGATAACATACCAGATGGTCCCATACATCTACGAAATTATAGAGCCTCCAAGAGAAATTGAGAATTTTTTTTTCACTACAGACAAATAGAGTCAATTTTGTTTTCTAAAGTCTCATTTTAAAGGGAGGGAATGTCAGCTTGCTACTATGTCAGAGCCAACCTGACAAAAGTAACATAAAAAGAGACATTATTACCACAATATTAAAGACCCATTTATATGACTAATAATGTACAAAAAACTCAGTTTACTTATTTTTATCCAATAAGCTTAGCAAAGTCCTGGCACCATAAAAATAAGTAATAAATTAAAATAATAACTACTTTTTACAAAAATACTAAATAACTTCTAAACCTTGAGGATAACTTAGAATATTATGTCATATTCTGAATCCTCATGCAAATTAATGTAGGGTCCCTCACTGGAAGTACCCCTAAATTCCTACTCCTTCACCTTGAACCAATCACCCATAAGAATTGGCCACAAACATATGTCACACGGACATTACACACGTATGTACTTGTTATATATACATACTATATGTGAAATGACCAATTATGGACTTATAATTGAGGTGTTGTGTATAGTTTGGGAGTTAGGCCCAATTGGGGTTTAATCCTCCAACCCCGCGCGTGGATTATATAATCCAATTGGAAATTGGCCAAATGCGTGGAAATAGCTAATCCCCTAGTTACCACACGTGTACAAGTGTAACTAGGGTACTAGTAGATTCTACGTGGTTTATTTACAAGGTTTCATTAATAAAAACCTTGAATACATAAGAGTAACATAGCCAGCGTGGCCTTTAATGATTGGCTTTAGCCATTTGTGGCCAATTTGCGTCATTTGTGGCCCATTTCAGATACATTCACACGTCAGTGTTGCTATGTACCTTAGTTACAATGACTAAATAATTTATTAAGGTCATGGAAAGTACTTGTGACGCAGAATTAATGACCAGCAGTGTCATTGGGATGAGCCTTGTTAGTGCCAATCTCCCAAATTGGCCACATTGCGCTGAAAACCAGTTACTACACGCACACAGGCAGAAAGGTCCTCCACTATGAGTGAAATTAGTATATATAGAGCCCTCTTTCCACGCCAAAAGTTGTTCCCCATCATCAATTATTATTACAGTCAATCAGTTACGCCGTGTCCTGTCCTTATTTCAGTTACTCTGCCCTGTTTTGCCTGTTTTATCCGTGGTGTTCTCTTTAAATCAACCATCCTACGTGACCAGCTCCTGCGCAGAAACCATCCAATCTACCCAGCAGCTCTACTTCACTCCCCTACGTGGCTTTTTGGCTTAAAAGAAGCAATAGTGAGTACTTCTTTTATCCTTCTGTCCCCATTCTGGTTCCTTAATTGGAAAAGCACTTTGGTACCACCTTCTGTTACGCAGAAACCCATTGTTTGCTTAATCAGATACCACCCTGCTTAGCAGATCTCTGATTTAGAGGGCACCTACAAACACCCCTGCGCCAGCAGGCCCCTCTATAAAAAAGAATTATATTCTTTTTATTTCTTTCTTTACTACTTTTCTACGTGAAAATACCCCACTCTACCCATCCTTTGCACTCTTATCACCTTGTGTAGCTAAAAGGTACTAGCCCTTGGCATCACAGAGGCTGACAAGCTACATGACAGTGCTCCCAGGAATCCTTCAAGATTACGTTGACAAAACCCTCAACGTTGAATCAGATGGTCATTGTGGATTTTGAGCGGCTGCACACTGTCTTGGACGTGGTCAAAATGAATTTCTCAGCATCCGAGAGGAGGTCTATCAACACATTGTGGACAACAGAAGATTCTACGAGGTCAACCTATTCTTTGAAGACATTGATGCAATGTTAAGAAGACTCAAGTTTCCAGATTTCAAGAAGAGATGTGATATACAACACTGGATGTGTATGCCAAGCATGGGTGACCCAATGGCCAATGCCTTCAAGTGTCCTGTTTTCTTTTTCTCCAAGACTAATTCCCAATCTTTTTTTCCAGCCTTGTGCCCCCCAAACAATAATCCCCCCATCTTCATTGCTTTTTCCTCTTCACATTTTGTTGCTGTCCAGCTGAAGAATCCCCTTCTCTTTCCTGCCCCCAACTTGCAGATTGACTGGGAGGTTGCAGCTGTTCCTCAGGCATTGGCATGGAAGGAAAAATATGCTAAATGTTTTGATTTAACAGATACCCTCAAGGCTTCAGCCCCCAAGGATAAATATAAACATTATTAGTTATTTTTTCTTGTTCTTTTGTGGTTGTTTTTTTTCTTTTTTTTTCTTATTCTAGTTGATCATATCTCTCTGATTTTGCCTCTCTGTGCTCAACATATTCCACTGATCATCTGTAATTCAAATTGAGCAGTTGCCTCACGTGATGAATCTGCTTTTTTTTGAATGTGGTTTTGGATGGGTAACTTACGTGAGCTATGGAATTTTCCTTGAGATCAACCTTGTTGGGATCCAATGAGGCTTTCTTAAAAGTTTGGGGGCTCCGGAGGAAGTAATTTCCATTAAGAAAAGTACCAATGTTTCAAAATGTAGTTGATAATCACCTGCCCACTGATACATCCCAACATGAGAGTATTGTTGAGCAATAATAAGCAATAAATACATTGTATGTTTCATAGATACTATCTTTAAAGTTTGGGGGGCTTAGCCCCACTCATTCATGGTTGGTGAGCTCTATTGATTATTTTGGGAATTTGTCCTGCCGACTCCCAAAATGCCGCGGGGAATTGGATCAACGACTCCCAAAAATGCGCCGCAGCATTTTGACGTCTACAGGAGGTCTCCTGTCAGTCCTCACTTGGTAATGTCGACGTCCGCTACTTTTGGGAGTCGATACTCCAATTTCTGGGAGTCGTTTAACCAATACCCTATTAATAAATCCTTGAATATTATTGCAGAAATAGATTTCTGATGAAAATTTATGTAGGGTTACTCACTGAGAGTACCCCTGAATTATTACTCCTTATGGTACTTTGACCATTCTCAAAGTACCACGGAGAAACTACTACAAAACATTAAAATGGAATGTATTTAAATATGCTAATACATAGTATAAGCATATTTTGGCGCAGAGAAAGAACTTAAACAAGGTTGTGAAACAATACAAAGCTTGTCTTCCTTGGCTGAGAATTTATTTCTATGGGAAATATACTACTTATTAGATATTCCCTCATTATAGAAATAGAATTACCCTTTCCCATGAAAGTGTGGGTAATTCTTTAATTCATTATCTTTATTAGTGTGGCTTCATGAGTAAATGGTTCATAAATATACTCATGATGTCATGGGGACAGGATAATAAATTTTCACATCCATAGAATTGGCCACAAATCTTCACGTAGAAGTTTTGTGCTCATTCCCTGGCTTGTTTAAACTCCCAGAGGCTCCTCCTGGCGCCAAAAGGGACCTCTAGGCCTTAAAAGGAAGGCTTCTGACGCCCAAAGATGGATTCCTCAGCCTATTCACCCACATACTTAGTTATAAACTCAGTATAAGTGAGTATTCTCGTCCTACTTTTAGAGTAGTGTTCCTCTATCTAAATCCTTTCCCACTGGAGCTTTTAGCTTGCATTATTATCCCCAATTACTGCGCCTAAATCCTCCTTAAAAATAGTAGCTGAAAGACCACCACCTCTGCCTGCAGCCATTCTGTCACGTGCTTTCCTACTATTATCCTTTTGTTGCTTTATAGCTTCAAAATAACAACTATTTATAGTTGTTCTCCTACCCAAACTGTTGTATATCAACTTTTGGCGTAACAGGAGTGCAGAAATAAACCATTATTCTATTGGGGTAGGACTAGTAATAGTCCTTTAAACTGTTCTATCAGCACATTCATAGTGATTTGGGCCTTTTTGGACCAACATCTCATAGAAATAGCTGTCACAAAACAATAAAGGATACTTTAGTAAAGATGTGCGGTTAGTCTGGAGGAAGATGGAGGGAGTACTTACCTTTGGTCCTATTCTCAGACAGAATATCAACAAAAAGAACCACAGGGTACACACCTTACGAGATTATCTTTGGGCAACTACCTGTGCTTCCTGTGGATTTAGAAATGGACACCTATCTAGGCATTGATTGGCTGGGTATCAGTACCACCAAAGAACTTCTTGAATCTTGGACAAAGCAACTGGCCAGAAAAGACAAAATAATAAAGGAAGCTCACCGGAAATTGCTTAAAACACGGGAGGCCTCAGTAAGATATTGGGACAGAAAAATGGCGGCCAGATTACGTGAACCATTGGACCCAGGTGATTTAGTTCTAGTTTACAACAAAAGCTTGGAAGATCAGTGGGGGAAACTCTTTGCCAACAGGTGGAATGGACCGTTTAAAGTAAAGGAGCACTTACCCAAAGGATCCTACTTGCTGGAGGAATTGGACGGGACGGAGCTGAAGAGGACGTACAAGGCATCACACATCAAAATATTTTTCCCTTGAGGACAAAACCTAGAGGACATACAACAAGGGGAGGGGGACTCAGAAGAACATGGCCTCTCAGACCAGTCACATCAGTCAGAAGCAGAGGAAAAAGACCTCATGGATGAGTCTGACTAGGCTTAACTCCTGGATACAAGACTAAACTGTTCACATTCAACACCTACAAGTTATCAATTAGCAATATCACTAGCTCAAAAATGGGTCAAAAGTTTCTTATAAGTTTTTAAATAATTAGCCTTCACACCGGAAACACACAAAAGAAGAAAAACAAAATAAAAATAAAAAAGAGTTGGGGGAGGAAGCTTACCCTTTTCTTTGGCAAAGACACCCAAAAATCTCAAAAAGATCCTCTTGAGCTCACTTCAAATTTTTGAAAAAAATTTTCTTTTCCATTTCCCTTCTAGTTGATATCTTCATTTTCCAAGACTCATACATGCTGAACTCACTTTGACACTTCTCACTGGGGCACATGGCAAGGTTGGGGACAACCTCTTTCAAGTTGGGGGAGGGGTATAGTTAGATTGACTCAAAGAAATCAGGAAGAAATCAAGAAAAATAAAAAGAAAATAAGATAAAGCTACTATACACAACTTTTTTTGGATTTTTTGAAGTTTTTTCTTTGTTTTTTTTTTTGGTTTTGCGCGGTTATAACATTCAATTTTTTTGGATTTTTTCAAGATATTTCACCCCTGGGAGCTGATAACGTATAGCTAGTGGTACAAGACCGGTTTGATGGCATACTAAGGCAAAAAGAAGAAGAAAATCAGAAACACCACCAAGGGTTAAGAGAAGAAGGAAAGCAAAAACAAACTCACCATAGCCTAGCGACGGCGCATAACGCGTTCCAACGAGTGGTAGCAGCAAGTGATAAACTTAAAGGTCTCCACGCGGTCAGAACATTTGGCGCCATCGCGAGGAGGAAATTGGGTATAGTTTGAGACCAGAGAGGACATAGCCAACTGGTAAAGGTCCGTGAGCTGCTGAGGACCAAAAGCGTAGCAATTGAAGCATCCAGGTTTGTGATTGCGTCAAAGGAGGTTGTGAATCTGGTCGTTGTCTAGTTGGTGATATTTGTCGGGATCAAAGAACCCTGGAGGGTTTGGAGTCGTAAGGCGCGAGAAGTTGGTGAACGGATAGGTGACCAAAACGGGGTCACCCTGATCATTTGTCAGTAAGGGCTTGGATTGGGTATCATCCGGCTCAGAGTTGGTCTCAATGGGATTGGTGGTCGGGGCTTGAGGCTCAGAAACGGGACGAGGAGCCGGGGGCGCTACGAAATTGTAGTGTTGATTGACAAAGAGGTCCTAGGGGCCATTATAACAAACAGATCAGCTTGGAAGCCAACGAAAAAAAGGGGGGTGAACTCACGTGCGCTTGGTTATACATGCGGGTAGCCTCAGCAATATGAGCCGGGTCCCCTGTGAGTCAACTATGAGCCTCCGAGGCAGGTTGCATCTGGAACAGGAAGGACTAGGTTAGGAAAGGATGTACGAGTAGGAGAGAAAACATTGAAGAACTTACTTGCACGTCTCCGGACGAGGCGACGGGATTGTTACAGACAGAGGGGGCCTGGCCATTGTGGTGGAGGTGCTCCACAAGACTCTCGAGGCCGAGTGGGACTGGGCCTCTTGGATAAGTCGGAACGGGCTGAAGAATGTAAAATGAACAATCGTCAGCAACTCAAGGAAGGAGAGAGCAAGACTGAGCAGAAACAAAACTTAAATTGGCGTCAGGCCTAGACTCAATGAAGGCCGGGAGAGGATCAAAGAAGGGCGGCGCAATCCAATGGGCGGATTGACCAATCACCTCTCTATTGGTGCAAAGGACCTGGAGTATCAAGGACAGGTTAGCGGCTGGTAAAGAAAAAGGATAGAGGGTATGGAACTCGCCCATGTTTCCGGATCAACAAAGGTGGGGCAAAAGACCGGTAAAGGACACTCGGCTATAGGCCGACAAATGATGGAACCATGCTGGTCAACGATGGCAATGCCATTGCGGAAGAGGACCCCGTTGGAGTCAAAATAGATGTTCTCAAGGACAGGGGCAAGAGCAGCAGCGGTAAGGGGAATGGAAGTAGGTGGAAGCCCACCCACATCAAAATGATGATGGGTGGGCAGACGGAATGGATGAGCGGGCGTAGGCGGAGCAAGAGCAGGGGTAGCACGCATATCAGCGGCGGAGGAAGGAACATAGGAGGAAACGTCAGGTTTAACATTGGCTGGGGAGCTCATAACTAAAGAAGCGCAACTTTGGCGGCAATAAGCTTGGCTAATAGAGGACTGATAAGAAGATGGAGGAGATCTACTGGTGGCTTTACTGGGATGGAAGATGGTCATACAATACGAGGTAGATTGCTGGGGAACAGACGGAAATACGGAAATACGGCCGGTACTTATACCCGGCGGAAGCAGGATGGATTTGTGCAGAGAAAACAAGGCAGAATGCGGGGCTTTCCTTGAGATGGGTAGACCAATACCTGTAAAAGGAAATGGGGCGACTTTGGAGCACCAGATTGGGCCAAGAACTTGGAGTTTTGCTACAGCAGACGTTGACTGACCCGATCTACGTACAAGAAAGTGTTGCGCGGCCGGCATACTGGGCTGGGCCCTTGCCAGTTAAAGTACCACTTTGGTGGGCCAGTTACAGCAATCCAAAGGGGATGGCATTGGCGTGTGGGACCGTCTCCCCCATTGTGTGAAACCACTGAGCCAGAGCCCAGAGGCCACTTGTCAATTGACATCTGGTCTGTATTCTTCTTCAGTTGCCACTGTTTGGTTCCAGCAGCGTAGATCACTGGGCACTTTGACCAGCTGCTGCACAATGCTCCGCTTTACCGGAGCCAAATGCCGGGAGCCCTGATATGATTTGAATTCTTGAACAATAATTGTTACACCATTGACAACAATTGGGCAGGGTCAAAGATAATAAAATAGTAATAGCGGTTTGATTGAGATGAGATTTAGCAGTACCCTACACATGGTTCCTGAGGTTATACGGGGCACTGCGCACTGGCAACTCCAATGGCTAAACCCAGAGGAGCTGACAAAGTGGTGGGAATCAATAACATTTTTACTGTATGCATGGGTTTCAGAAAGACACTGTACCTTCATGTACACCATCCTCCGGTGTGTCAACATTAAACAGGCAGAAAAGTATGCCAAGTCAGCCGGGTTCATGGTATTTGATAGTGGGACTCAAAGTAGAAACCCGCCCGCAGACAAGTTGACAGGCATACCGACTTGCCGCCCGCCATTTTTATTTTTTACTTTGAGGACCCCATTTTCCCCCAAAAACACACCTACATCCAACACACAGACCTGTTGAGGTACTCACATTCAGTCTAGACCTCATTATTCATTTTTACTATGCTTCACACATGTCACATACATTTCACTGTCATTTCACGTATGTTGTAGTACACCTGAGACAGCGGTCGTGCAAGAACTCTTTCCTCATCCTTCCACAAACCGCTCCACTCACCCACATCGTGTCCGCTGCTCTCAGGTGTGTTTTCATTCTGTTTTCTTCTTTCTTTCTTTTCTCTTTTCCTTTTGTTTTTCTCTTTCTTTCTTCTGAAGTGTGAAATGATAACTCATCCTTCCACGAACCGCTCCACTCACCCACATCGTGTCCGCTGCTCTCAGCTCTCAGCTCTGTTTCTCTTATCAGGTTATGAGCCCGCGTTAGCCGGCTAGAATCAGCACAACCAACACATAAAAGAACGGTATATCAAGTGCGCTTCGCTTGAAGCTTCGTCAAGGATCAATCGCTTTCGGATCATCGTCTTCGCAATGGCAGACGACTCCGCTAAGACCTCCACATCTACCCAAACCGCTTAGACTTCTACAGTCAAGATCGGATCGGACTCCATCTCCTCTCAAAAGATTTCGTCTGCAAGACTCCTCCTCCTCAACGCTCCCGGCCCGGATTCAAACTATCTCGACTGGGAGCTAGTCGTGACATCGTACTTCAAAGCAGCAGGTGTTGATTACATCCTAGAGGAAATCAAACCGGAAGACCGCACTGCAGCATGGACGGCCAATAACAAAGCCGTTTGCTCCGTCATTACCCAATCGATCGACTCCACAAATCTGCGTCACATTCGAGATCATCGCAGGAACGCGTGCGGAATGTGGAACGCTCTTCTTTGAGCTCACCAAGACTCAACCACCGGGGGTTGTATCTACTGGATACGGAAACTCCTTCTAGCAAAGATGGAGGGCGACGACATCTTGTCGCACATCGACAACATGGCTCAATTTCACGAGCGCCTAAACTCACTGGTCACACCCAAAAAACCCCTCACTCCGGACGATGTGCACTCCGCTGCACTACTCAGCTCCATACCGCAGGACTGGTTACACTGCGTCTCGGCGCTCATGAACCAAGAAGGAGTCGAGGCAAAGACGATTGTCCAAGCGCTGAAAAACGAACATACCCGTCGTCAATTGCAGTCCGACATCGTCGCTATCACCTCGGTCTCCTCCACCAAGACTAAACAGTCCTCGAACTCTCGACCAAACGACGCAACTAAAAAGAAGCACTGCTTCCTGTGCAACGTTGTTGGGCATGACCTCAACAACTGCAACAACACCCGTCGTCTCCTGACTGAGCACAAGGCTAATCAGAAACCGCGGGGCGATCCTAAAGACCAAAAAGGGTCTTCTTCCCAATCAAACAATCCCGTGGCGCGAGCTGGACGTACTTCCGCGGCCACTCTGGGAACCTCTTCCTACACCTACGATGAGGACAAAGAGTCCGACTACTCGGGTTCTGGGATTGAAGTGACGGCCGGAAACGCTGTGGCTTCACTGTCAACCTCCTTTGGCTCTTTTGCTGGCGGAGATGCAAACCTGGACTCGGGTTGCTCGATGCCGATGACTCCCAACCTCGAACTGGTCAAGAACCCAAAGTCGGATCAAACTCCAGTCCGCTTGGCGGACCAGTCTGTCGTGGAGGCAACCCACCGCGGTACGGTAAAGTTACCACTCGAGGGGGACACCTCTGTCAAGATGCTAGTCGTACCTTCGCTCATGAACCTCTCCTCTCAATAGCCGGATTATGCGACGAGGGACTAATGGTCGTCTTCACTAAGACATCATGCGACATCTTCAACTCTGAATCAGCCTCCATCAATGGCAAATTGACCGGAAGAGGATACCGACGAGGGAATCTGTATTACTTACCGTCAGAGCCCGTGAGCGCCTCCTCTTCTCTGTCTCTATCTCCAAAACCCCCAGATCGGTCACCTCTTGGATATCACCACCGCTTCTCTCACATAAGTCTCCGGCCTCTCAAACATCTACTGAAGTCTAATAACATCACTCCCTCAGTTATGAATGAGATTGATGTTCAACAATGCCCAATCTGCGTACAAGCCAAGATGCCCAGGAAAGCTTTCAAATCTCGTGCTGCCTATCGGTCATCTGTCCCCGGTCAACTAATCCATTCCGACGTGGCATTGTATGAAGTGGTATCAAGAGAGGGCTATAAATATTTTATTACATTTGTTGATGACTGCTCAAAATTCCTTTCCCGTCTTCCCCATGAAATTAAAAAGTGATTCATTTGCCTGCTTCAAAATTTTTCGGTCTTTCTTTGAGAAAAGTGGTGTCCATAAGGTGTTTGCTCTGAGAACCGACAATGGAGGAGAGTACATGTCAAAGGAGTTCTCATCTTTCCTGGCCTCTTCCGGAATCAAACATGAACCGGGACCCCCGCACTCTCCCAACTAAATGGAGTTGCTGAACGGACGAATCGAACAATCAACAATCTAGTCAGAGCATCCTTAATCCAAGCTCATCTCCCCAAGTCGTTCTGGGCTGATGCCCTTCGACAATCCCTGTTCCCTTTCAATTCTTTCCCTTGTAACACTCCCATGGATTCAAGTCTCCCTCCTAATTCTTCAAGAACATGAAGCTGATCTCAACATTGTCCACCCTTTTGGATGCCTAGTCTGGTACAAAATTCCTGAACCAAACAGGAAATCACTTGACCACAAAGGCCGAGCATCATACTTCTGTCCTATCTACCTGATGGAAATGGTTTCCGCCTCTGGGATCTCACAAAACGCACGGTTATCAAGTCCGGGATGTTCTCTTTGAGGATACCACCTTCCCGTATGGAGCCAAGCTCAAGTCTTCTCCTGCGCCCATCTCAGTGGAAATCCCTTGGCCCATTTTGTCACCGTCAGACACCACGCCAGTTGGTCCGGACACTTCTCAACCTCAAGAAGAGCGCATCCAAACTCGTGCCCCATCTCTGGAGTCCACACCTCCCCCGTCAACGATGATGTTCCTCTCAACATTCCTCTTCAGCCCCGCTTTGACAGGAGACTGACTGCTTCTATCCACGCTCCTGGGAATGCACCACGAGAACCAATCCCTATTTCCTCTGACTCTGACTCTGACTCTTCTCACAGCCATCCGGGTATCTCCTCAGACCGTGAGTCAGGGTTTCCGACACCCTCCCTTGACGTGTCTGTCATTTCTCTACCACCTCTCCCTCACCGCTCTCCTACCCTTCGCCTCCATCTTCCAACCACTCTCCCTCCCCCCTGCTCATCTCTCGCCTCCTGGCAGACCGCACTCCCCAACTCCCCACTCTCCGTCTCCTCCACCCCCTTTGTCCAACCACTCTCCTTCACCTCCTGCTCCAAGTCCACCTTCTCCAATCCCATCCCCACCTAAGCGCCGCTCCAACCGTGATCGTCGAGCGCCTGATCAATATGGCCAGTGGTCCAAAAACGCTACCACAGAATCCAAATTGGATACACCCAAAACGTGGCGCCAACTCCTCAAATCTCCAAACAAACATTGGTGGCTCAAGGCAGCTGAGGACGAGTTTGCATCTCTCTTGGGTATGCAGACGTGGAAGCTTGTTCCCCGACCTCAAAAGCGAAAAATCATCAAGTCCAAATGGGTGTTTAAAGTGAAACGTTGACCAGATCATACCATCCAAAAACTCAAGGCTCGTCTTGTAGCTATGGGTTATTCCCAGATACACGGTCTTGACTACGACGAGGTGTTCTCCCCAACTCTTTGACTCGAAACTCTCCGCTTAATCTTCAGTTTGCTGGCCAGCCGTGGATGGAAAGGTCGACAAGTCGATTTCAAGACAGCATTTCTCAACGGGCATCTTGATAAACCAATCTACATGGAACAGCCGCCAGGTTTTGAAGATCCTCAACACCCTGACTGGGTCTGTGAAGTCAGCAGATCTCTCTATGGCCTCAAGCAATCCCCGCGCCAATGGAATATCAAACTCCATAAAGCTCTTCTAGATCTGGGCTTATCCAACTCTAAATATGATCCCACACTGTACTTCAAACTGGACAACAACAAACTCATTGGGGCGCTCACGACTCACGTGGATGACCTTGCAATTGTGGGAGAACCGGACTTTGTTGACTCTCTAATTTCAGCCGTAGGAAAGCGTTTCAAGATTGGGGCAGATGAAGAACTCAATCACTTCCTGTCACTCAAAATCACACGTAACGTCCCCGACCGCTATGTGTTTCTAAATCAGGCTCATTACATCTCAGAGCTATGCACCCGATTCCTAGACGGTAAGTCAACACCAGTCTCCACTCCTACCGACTCGGCATTTAAGTCTCTTGGCAGCAAATCTCCATCAGATCCAGCCTCCACCGGCCCATATCCTCAACTCATTGGCTCTCTTCTGTGGGTGTCTCAGTGCACGCACCCAGATATCTCTTTTGCAGTCAACCGCTTGTCACAACATCTCCGTGATCCCTCTGAAGCACACTGGCGTGCCGGTCTTTGAATCCTCAACTACCTTGTGACAACTCAAGATCTCAAACTTAGGCTTGGTGGTGACCTGCTTTTCTCAGGATACTCGGATTCCGACTGGGCAGAAGATCGTGATGATCAACGCTCAACCTCGGCATACACCTACCGTATAGGTGACGGGGCAATCTCATGGAAGTCCAGGAAGCAAGCCACAGTCTCACTCTCAAGCACTGAAGCGGAATACAAGGCTCTATCTGACTCCTGCAAAGAAGGTCTATGGCTCCAACACTTGCTCACGGAACTCCGTCTCTGTCCAGACTCAGCAATCCCTCTACATGTAGACAATGAAGGAGCCAAAGCACTAGCCAAGAACCCAGAACACCATGCCAGAACCAAGCACATCCATGCTCGATACCATTTCATTTGGGAATGTGTCCAAGAAGGGGACATCTCCCTTCTTCATGTCTCTACCAAGGACATGCTGGCAGATATGCTGACAAAGCCTTTGCCACGGATTGCCCTTGAACGGCATCGAACTCTATTCGGAGTTGTTCCATAAATTTCCCCCCCTCTTCTCCTTCTCCTTTCTCTTCCTCTCCTTCAATTTCTCTTATTCCTTTCTGCGCATTTTTTTTTTCTTCTTCTTCTTCCTCTTCTCTCTGATCTTCTTTCTCTTTCTATTTTTTTTCTCCATTACATGTATTCAGCAAGGGGGGGTGTTGAGGTACTCACATTCAGTCTAGACCTCATTATTCATTTTTACTATGCTTCACACATGTCACATACATTTCACTGTCATTTCACGTATGTTGTAGTACACCTGAGACAGCGGTCGTGGAAGAACTCTTTCCTCATCCTTCCACGAACTGCTCCACTCACCCACATTGTGTCCGCTGCTCTCAGGTGTGTTTTCATTCTGTTTTCTTCTTTCTTTCTTTACTCTTTTCCTTTTGTTTTTCTCTTTCTTTCTTCTGAAGTGTGAAATGATAACTCATCCTTCCACGAACCGCTCCACTCACCCACATCGTGTCCGCTGCTCTCAGCTCTCAGCTCTGTTTTGCTTATCAAGACCTGCCAACACTCCTCAACCAAACCATACATCTCAATTACCTCCATCCCATCTCCTAATGCCTCAATCATCGGAGCGGGCTGAAAGAATCAAAAACTTAAGAAGATGCCTTTGCCTTCACATCAACCAAGCTGCTTTTGAGGCTAAATATGGCAATACCACTGACAATGAATCATCCAATAGCAACATTGAAGGTCTCGTCATTGCTCTTAAATCCATCCAAAAGAAGCGCTGTGGTGTTCCAAATATGACACAAATTTTCAATTTTTTTTCCTCATCATTTTCTCTTATATTTCTCTTATTTCTTTTCTATCTCTTTTCCCTTTCTCATTTTTTCTCTTATATCCACTCAGAAATCCTCAGATATTATTGAAGAATCAGAATCTACGGCAAAATTCACTCTGGAACACAACTCACGGATTTATCACCACTCAACCGGATCAGGAAGTATCAACAAATCAACATACTCTGTCACCTAAACCTTAATCCCTACTACAGTCGTCAAAATACAAAACCCTCAAAATCCCATAGATTGTTCCAGGAAAACATTCTTCAGGCAAATTGATCCTAGGGAACAACTCACGGAATCTCTGTTACATGCTTGGATCAATAGTTATGGCCATTATTAGTTCCTAGACCCAAGTTTATTCCAGTTTCCCACAGTTACACGGCACTTTCACAGGGTAGTCACACAAAAACCACAACCACAACTCAACCACTAGGCACTGGTAACCCTTTTTTCTAGGATATTCCACCCAACTTAGGCCCATAGTAGCATGGAAAGTTCCATCAGGTTCAGAACCACAAGTCACACACATTTCACTTGTTCCATTGTTCCATTTGTTTCCATCAACCACATGTCAGCTGTGATTAGTCATCATTTTTTGTTCCACTGTGTTCCATGACCAATTGTTCCAACCACAAGATGACCACCCCCCATTTGCCAGGATTTCGATATAAAAGAGGCTCTCCTCCAGGTGTTTCCCCCCCCCCCCCCCCTTCCTCACCAGATTCTACCATCAGAATATATTATCACTTCACTCATCATCCACAGATATTGTTCACTATCCCCCATAGTATAATAACACTGTTCACTCCTCATTATAAGCCACCCAATATTGAGGTTTTAAGGAATCAACATCACCATTTACCCATAACAACTCATCTTTATCCCTCTTGGTTGCAGCATTAGCTCCCATACGTGCCCCATCAGCAATTATCATCACCACTCTCCATCCCCTGGTTGTAGCGTCAGCTCCCAAACCTCATTTAGCTCTACAACTCATTACCTTCATCATCATCCATCCTTGGTAGTAGTGTCAGCTCCCAACCCTTGTCATCCTAACACATCTTCATCATATACATACACCCTTGACATCCACCATTGTCATCATCACCTATCATCACCTCTTATCATCATCACCCACTCACATTAACACTCATAACCCTTAACACTCATCCATTACTTGTATACACCTAGTAACAACATCATCACATACTTGCCTCAGATACATACCTGTGTCACATAACAACATCCTCAGTCATAGTCAACATCATCAGTCATAGTCAACATCATCAGTTATAGTCAACATCATCAGTCATATTCAACATCATCAGTAATAGTCAACATCATCTAGTATCATCAACAACATCCATCATCAACCATATACATACCTTACATTCCGCAGTCATCTGAACCAGACAAGTCCTATCACTATAAGTAAACTGCCAAGCAATCTTGGTGGTCTTGTTGTTCTGATAGTATAGAAGGGCAGAGCTTGCACCTCCATATTCCCCTTCTCCATTCAGCAAAAGGTATTAACTTACACTTTTGAGTCTTACAGCGCTATCTAGCTGAAATGGTGCAACTTGAACGCGCCCCGGACATTACCAAATACCTGTTCTGCCTTGATACCTATTGTTTTAAGCAAGAATTTAGAATGTCTCTTAGTTCATTTGAAGAGCTGCTTACTCTGATTCAAGACCACCCAATTTTTCATAACAACTCAAATGCCACCCAGCAACCTGTCAGGGATCAGCTGATGGTTACTCTACAACAAATGGGAATGTTTGGCAACGGTTTATCAATTGGGATACTTGCTCGTTTCTTTAGGATCTTGGAGAACGCTGTTGTTCTTTACTGCTCAAGGGTGATTGAGGCTATTGTATCTCTTGAAAGGTATGTTCCTATCTAACTAAATTGATTTCTAACAGAAGATGTTCTCATGTTTTTTTTTTCAAAGTGTGTATGTTGCTTGGCCCAATGCAGAAGCATGAAAAAAATTGCTTCTGATATCTCTGATAAGACTGGTTTTAACAACTGCGTTGACTTCATTGACGGGACTCTACTGCCACTCAACAAAAAGCCTTCAATCAATTCACAAGACTACTACTCTTGCAAAGGTTCTTACGGCTTGGCAACATTGGTTGTTTGTGACCAACAGAAACAGATTGTCTACTACCTTACCGGATGGCCAGGATGCAGCCACAACACGCGACTTTGGGAGAACTGCAATCTCAATCTCCAGAAGGAAACTTTTTTTTCTGCTGGGCAGTATATAATTGGCGACTCTGGATTTCCATGCGAGTCCAACCTTGTTCCTACCTTCAAAAAACCGCCACATGGTCCAATGCCCCGATTGAAAAAGAAATTTAACCAGCACCTTGCCAGCCTTTGAGTTTGCAATGAGCATTGCATTGGCATTCTCAAAGGCTGGTCTCAATCATTGCGAGGCCTTTGACTGGAACTTACATCAGTTGAAAGTATGGAGAAGATCACCAAGTGGATAGGTGCTTGTGTGGTCCTTCACAATTTTCTATTGGCCGATGCAACACCAGCAATCAACCATGATTTTATTGATCCAACTGCATTTCTTGACAATGATGATCTTCCCCGCCAAGGGGTCAACAGTGCCGGCAACTAACTCCAAGAGAAGGTTTACAAGGAGGTATTAAAATACCTACAGTTTTTTTAGCTAGACTTTGTTTCCTCTATCTCTTAGCTAGACTTTGTTTCCTCTATCTCCAACCATCAGACTCTCTTTTTTGCCCAGAATTCTTGTATGTTTTTTTTTTAAAAAAATCACTTGCACATTTTTTTTATATTGTTTTTTGAACAATAAGCAACAAAATGAAAATGAAATCAGATGTATTTCAGCAATCACATGAAAATGAAGAAAGTTTTTTTCTTTTTCAGTCTAACACATAGGAATTGGAATAGCAAGAAAAAAAAATTGAAGAAAGAAAAGGTAGAAACTAGAAGCTGCCATCATCAGAATCCAAGACCTCCAAATTGGAATCGTCTGCAGCGGTGGGTTTGTGAGTTGTTGGAATCGGAGGAAACTCTTTATCGACCATCTTTTTGATATCCAAGAATTCAAGGCCAAGTTCCTTTAGCTGCTTCATGTAGCAAACTTTGGCATTGGTGACTTCAGCCCAAGCCCTAGTCATCTCAGCCTGAGCCTTAGTCATCTTGGCCTGCCGCTTTGTTAAGACAGACTTCATGTAGAAGTCCTCAGGGTTCAATTTTTTTCCTTTTGTTTTATTTTTGAAGGATGCCGTGCTGGATTGTTTCTTCTTGTTTTTTTGCTTTTGAGTTTGTTTGGCCAAAGTCGATGCAGTTGCTGGGGTAGCTGCAAGGTCGATTCCTTGCGTCACAGTGACCTCATCATCTTCAGGGTCCATTGGTCCATCTCTGCCGCTACTGGGAACATCCAAGGCCTCGTCAATTGCCAGGCTGCTTGACCAATGGTTTGATTGAACATTTGGGGTGGCCAAGACAGATGATTGGGTAAAAAGTGCTTCGGCAACAGACCTTGATCCCATGATGGGATCAAGAATGTCCCAGTTTTGACACAACAAACAAAGATGATCTGCTTTTTTTTTTATCAGTCTCTTGAAAAACTGAGTTGGGGCTCTGGAAAACTTACCCTCAACAGTCCGAACCCCGTTGATTGCATTGCTTTCAAGAATTCCAGCACCGGTGTTCCTCTTCCAGTCTTGCGCGGTGTTGTAAGAGGTTTGGAGATCACTTATCTTTTGGGTTATGCCTAGGAGGAATGATGAGGTTGGAGTAAACAGTGATTAATATTTCTTTTGGCTTTATGAACTTACCTTTTGCATCACGATGGTTGATTCCATTATTTTTCATGATTTCAATTATCTCGGCGCAGAGGGATTTCTTAGTCTTTCCTTCTTCAAGATTGCCTCTCCATCGTTGATAGTTGGAGCCGGTGGTGAGCCAATCAAGGACGATCTCCATGCTACTACTTCCACCATCAACAGCATCACGTTCCCATGTGTTAGGATTGTCTACAGAGAGAAGGACGGGTCTAGTCCTATGGGTCTTGGTCATTAGAAGTAGATTGCAAGATGGGGAGGATAGAAGGATCTCCTCCCCTCACGGGTCTATAGTGTGGAGCCCGTGACATGTACTGGACATGCTAAAGTACATGACAGGCTCTATGAGCTCATAACATCATCCCCCCTCTAATGCACCAGCCCCCTCCTCTTTTTTACTGAATAAAGAAAATTTTCCACCTCTTATCCGGCTGTGCATTCTTCCCCTGGGCGGCGTTAAAAAACCCCGTAGGGAAAAAGCTAGCCCTCGCTTTTGCCACTTCCTGCGTTGGTGTTTTGTAGCCGCGTCCGGGTGTCAAGAGTTGAAATCCTCTACTGCTTTTCTGCAATTGTCCAATTTATCTTCTTTTTCCCATGAGTTGTCTTTTGGTCCATACCCCTTCCAGCTGACAAGGTACTGAATCTTCTTCCCCCTCTTCCTGCAGTCTAATATCTCCTCCACTTCCCACTCTTCTCGTCCGTCAATCACTATTGGCATCAGCGGTGCTTGCGCCCTTTGGTGAATTGTATCTACGTTGTGCTGTCTCAGAACTGACACATGAAAAACTGGATGAATGCCTTGCATGGAGGCAGGGAGTGTCAGTTTGTATGCAGACGTAGAGAATTGAGCACAAATAGAGAAAGGCCCTAGCCATTGGTGTCCTAGTTTGGGACACAGTCTGGTGGTGGAGATCTGACGGCTGTTCAGCCATATTTTGTCCCCAACCCGCCATGTCGGCGTGCTGCGGACCTTCTTGTTGAACTGAGTTGACATGGCTTCCTGTGCCGCTTCCAGGCATGCCTTCAAGTCTTCCTGGATCATCGCCAGTTGACGACGTCGGTCTTCCACATCAGGCAAGCACTGTTCTGCTGATTGGATTCCTCCGAGACTTAGGTCATAGCCGTAATTTGCTCTAAACGGCGACGTCCCTGTGGATGTGTAGTCGCTATTGTTGTAGGCAAACTCTGCTAGTGCCAGGAGTCCCTCCCAGTCGTCCTGGTGGTAGCAGACGTAGTGCCGTAGGTACTTCTCTACCGCTTTGTTGGCTATATCCAACTGTCCGTCGGTCCGTGGGTGGTAGGCCGTCAAGGGTTGGAGTTTAATTCCTAGGCGTTCGTTCAGTTCCCTGGTGATCTGTGAGATGAACACACTCCCCCTGTCCGACACTATTGTCTTAGGGGTCCCGTGTAGTTTCCACACATGTCAAATCATTAGGTCAGCTAATTGGTTTGCTGTCATTGTCTTCTTGCAGGCGATGAAGTGTGCCATCTTAGTTAGTTGGTCAATCACTGTCAGGATGGTGTCGTGCCCTGCTGATATTGGCAGGTCCGTGATCATGTCGTAGCTGATGTCTTTCCACGGTCCCGCGGGGATTGGGAGTGGCTCTGGTGTACCTAGTGGCTTCAGAGTTGAAGATTTTGTCCGTTGGCAGGAATCACATCCCTCCACGTAGCAATTGACAAACTGCTTCATAGCTGGCCATGTGAAGCACCTCCTCACCAATGCTAGTGTTTTGGCCTGGCTTGGGTGGCCAGCCAATAGGCTGTTGTGTCGACTCTTGACTATGGCGTGCTTGATTGTATCACATGAAGGTACTTCAATTCTGCCCTTGCTGTACACTATGCCGTCTTTCCAGGTGTGGCTGACGGAATCTACCCCCTCCTGGGTGGTCAGCTTGGGCAGGCATGGGTCCGACGGGGTCAGCATCCTGATGCACTCAATGATAGCCGTGTCCGAGCTAAGGTCTGTGACTCCCCTGTTGTGTGGGTCAACGCCTAGTACGTCTAATTGGAACCAATAATCCGCGTCGTCCATCTCAATTGTCTTGTCTTGGAACCACCCCTCAAATTTGGAGATCTCGACGAAAGTATTGGGGGTCACATTCTCCGGCCGTAGTAGTTGGCCAAAGGTCAGCTTATCCTCTTTGTGAGGGGCTAAATCGGGGCGTCTTGACAGGGCGTCTGCCTTGGACAATTGACGTCCAGGCCAAAAGATGATTTCAAAGTCGAAACACCCCATCGTCTTGGCCCATTACGCCTAGCGTCTGGTGAGTGCCTTCGTGGTCATAAATGTCTCTAGATTCCTGTGTTCAGTGTAAAAAATTGCCTTTAACCGGTGTGGGTTACCCTCCAAGTAGTGGCGCCATTCCTTGAACGATGAGACTATGGCCAGCAACTCTTTGTCAAATATCTCATAGTTCTGTTCAGATTTGATCAGGGAACGTGAGAGGTAGGCCACTGGGTGGAGCGCCTGGTCCTTTTCACACACCTGGGATAGTACCGCGCCCAGGGCAAAGGCAGAACAGTCGCATTCTAAGATGAACGGGCTGTATGGGTTGGCGATCTTGAGGATGGGGGCAGTCGTGAAGGCGGTCTTCAAGGCTTTGAAGGCTGTGTTGCACGCTTCATCCCATTTGAAGGGGGTCCGGTCTTTGGTTAGATTGTGGAGTGGTCGTGTCATCCCTGAGAAATGATCAATGAAGCGTCTATAGAAGTTAGCAAAGCCAATGAAACAATGCAGTTTGGTTACATTCTTGGGGGCTGGCCACTCTGTCATGGCTTTGACTTTCGCCGGGTCCATCTTGAGTCTGTTGCACAAGATTAATAACCCAAGGTACTCCACATCCTTCCTGGAGAATTCACACTTCTCCGGTTTGAGCCATAGCTGATGGTTGCTGAGGGTTTCAAGGACGCTATTCACGGCGGCCTGGTGGTTGGATCCTTTCTGAGTATAGATCACAATATTGTCAAGGTATGCAGCGACGTCCTTGCCAATGCGTCCAAGGAGTATATCTTGGATGAAATACTGGAAGAATCCCGGTGCGCCTGTAGGTTCAAAGGGCATTGTCAGTGGGGCAAACTGCCCCGCGTGGCAGATGAATGCCAGCTTGTCCTCGTCCCCCTCTGCTACCTGTAAGTTGCCGTAAGCGTTCCTCAGGTCAAGCTTTGTGAATGTGTCGGCATTCAGTAGGCTGTCGACGAGATCCATTGTCAGTGGCAGTGGATACCTGTTCTTGACTGTCACTGCATTCAACTTGCGGTAGTCAAAGCAAGGCCGCAGGTTGCCGTCTTTCTTCCCTGTGAATAAGACTGGTGCCGCCCACGGGGAAGTTGTTTGTTGTATGGTGCCATTAGCCATTCCTTTGCTAATCATTGTGTCCAAGACTTGGTGTTCGGCTGGCGACAACGGGATGATGCGGCTAGCCTGGGGTTGCGCTCCCGGTATTAGTTCAACCCTGAAGTCGTATTTTTGGAGTGGCGGTAGCAACTGCGCCCCTGTCTTCTTGAACATCTTGAGGAATCGGTGGTACACCTGCGGCACTAGCTGTTTGACAGGCTGGGGTGTGGCTGTCATCTTCGACTTTGCCGCTGATTGAGCCAAGGTCGACCAAGAGGCCTTTGCCGCATTGATGTCAGTCCAGTTTCCCTGTTCTAAAGAGGGAACAGGCTTGCCAGCTGATTTGGTGCACATGATCAAGGGTAGGCTATCAGACTCACATTGTGGGAGTGCTAACGCGTTAGAAACGCACACTCCCTCATCAGTTAACCTAGCGTGCCTCCTGGCCATGCCTACTGAGGAGGGATTTTTGGATCTGATGAAACTGCAATGGCAGTCGCAATGGGTCTCGGGTCCGGCGTCCTGGGGTTAATTGTCTGGGTCTGCTCAAACTGAAGAAGGGGATCCTGCTGGCCAGCCAGCTCTGGGTGCATTCTAGAGGGTAACAAATTGTGCTTACATTTGTCAGCTTGCTACTAAGTCAGAGACAACCTGACAAAGTAACACTAGTAATGTAGAAATTAATGAAAATAAATGAAAAATAAAAACAACATCATTACCATATGTACAAACCCTGAAAATAGTACATATGCTAATAATTGATAACAAATAGACATGAAGTAACTATAATAATAAGGAATAATCATAAGGTAACCATAGTAACACATAAAAGTAAGAGTAATAACTAGTAACCTTATTTTTAACCAAAAACATTAAAAAAGTTCTGGACCCTTAAAAATAAGTCAGAACTAAAATAAATAACTGTTTTTTACAGAAATTATGAATAACTTCTAAACCTTGAGGATAACTTAGAATATTATGTCATATTCTGAATCCTCATGTAAAATAATGTAGGGTCCCTCACTGGAAGTACCCCTAAATTCCTACTCCTTCACCTTGAACCAATTACTTGTAACAATTGGCCACACCCACGTGTCACAGATGCACATTACACACGTATGTACTTGATATATATGCATACTGTATGTGAAAGGACCAATTATGGACTTATAATTGAGGTGTTGTGTATAGTTTGGGAGTTAAGCCCAATTGGGGTTTAAACCTCCAACCCCGCGCGTGGATTATATAATCCAATTGGAAATTGGCCAAATGCGTGGAAATAGGCAATTACCTAGTTACCAGGTATGTACAAGCATAACCAGTGTACAGGTAGATTCTACATGACGGATTTGCAAGGTTTAAGTAATAAAAACCTTGAATACCTAAGATTAACATAGCCAGCGTGGCCTTTAATGATTGGCCATAGCCATTTGTGGCCCATTTCCGTCTATTGTGGCCCATTTCAGATACAATCACACGTCAGTGTTGCTATGTACCTTAGTTACAATGACCAAATGGGTTATTAAGGTCATGAAGAGCACTTGTGACGCTGAAATAATGACCAGCAGTGCCATTGGGATGAGCCTTGTTAGTGCCAATCTCCCAAATTGGCCACATTGCGCTGAAATTCAGCAACTACAAGCACACAGGCAGGAAAGGTCCTCTACTATGAGTGAAATTAGTATATATAGAGCCCTCTTTCCACGCCAAATGTTGTTCATCATCATCAGTTTATATTACAGTCAATCAGTTACGCCGTGTCCTGTCCTTATTTCAGTTACTCTGCTCTGTTTTGCCTGTTTTATCCTTGGTGTTCTCATTAAATCAACCATCCTACGTGTCCAGCTCCTGCGCAGAAACCATCCAATCTACCCAGCAGCTCTACTTCACCCCCCTACGTGGCTTTTTGGCTTAAAAGAAGCAATAGTGAGTACTTCTTTTATCCTTCTGTCCCCATTCTGGTTCCTTAATTGGAAAAGCACTTTGGTACCACCTTCTGTTACGCAGAAACCCATTGTTTGCTTAATCAGATACCACCCTGCTTAGCAGATCTCTGATTTAGAGGGCACTTTCAGCCTTAGAGACAACACTGTTGCCCAAAAGGCTTCAACAGTGCCTTACTCATAATCCATGATATTACAGCTTCAATTTCATATATTGCATGTGCCATAGTTGTGTTGGGTTATTCCGCAGAAATGAGGAATAATTATTTAAGATTAAATCACTTCTAAGCTATTTCCTTTGTGAATATATTCCATTTAATCTTCAAGGTTTTGCACATGGTTTTGTACATTGCATATATTCAATTTGATCTTCTGAGTTCATCCTCCACATGGCTGAAGGATGAACAACCTCAGATCATCCAACCAGAACAATAATTTTTAGAGCATTACTCCAGAGTTTTTATCATTACTCAACAACCTCAAGGTCCTCCCATTTCCTCACTTCTTAGTGGTCATTTGGGGTCACCTGTTGTTGACTAATTCATCACTACTCTTACCTACTGCTCTCTAATTTTATTCTTCTGATCTTTTGATCATAACTTTTCCTCTTCATCATCATCATTCATCAGAGGCACTTCTCATAGAAGTTATCAGCATATTTCATTGCTTTTTAGTGGGCTTCTAAGTTATCATTCCCACCCAGGTTTTCCCTTAAAAGCCTTGGCTAGTTTCTTTTAGCCTAAAAAATAGGACTGCTGAAGAGCAGCTTCACCCTCTTGTTATTTAACAGAGGAGGCGTAGAGCATACTCCGCTACTCCCTCTCCTTTCTAGGATTGAGCATCATTCCTCCCCTCCTAGGGTCAGAGAAGCAAGGTTTCAACCTTGATTATCATCTTAAGCTTCATAGAGCTTGTTTATCATTCATTAAGTCCTCATCTTACATCTTCTTGTCATTCTTTCCCTTGAAATTCATTGAGTTGCCCCCCAAATCTTTGTGTCCTGCTGCCACCGTAGAGGCCCAGGCTCACAATTGGGGGCCTCATTGGGAAATTTCTGACTCAAGACCTCTCCTCCCGCAGGATTGAGATAATAGATTTTCATCTTCGTCATCCTTCCTACCTGCTGCATAGGATCACCAAGGCCAAACCATATCAAAAAAAAAAAAAAAAACTACCAAACAAAGTAAATCCTTCTACACAAGGTTTCTTTCCCATACATCTCCTTCCTGCTCATAAGCACGTCGAAGCTGATTCACCTTGGATCTACACTCCATCCCCGGTACCGTGATTGTGCATCTTTCGCTCACTTTGGAACACCGCATTTATCCCGTTCAAGTGGAGAACGTAGAACCGCTCTTCCATCCCCCTACGTCCGAGCTCTCTGAAGACCACGCCGCTGATTCAGATCCTGATCAAATAGCGAACCAACCAAAAGCTCACCCTCAGGCCAGTAACCTCATTAATTGGCATACCTGGACCCCCATCGCCACCAGCGACAAACACAACCCCGTTGGTCCGGTCAAAGACCCAATCAGAGTCCTTACTCCTTACGTTCACAAACCTCCGCCCACTCGTCGTAGCAGCAGGCTATCCTCGGCCAAAGGTTCTCTACCCCAAGGTCGTCTATACCTCCCTTTTCTGTCTCAAACGTTATCACTTCCTTCTCGGAAGCTGACCGTTTTTTTTTCTCTTCTTTCAAATGCCTTCCCACCTTAGGAACGGCAAAGATCTCTCGGTTGAAGAGCAACAAAGGGCAATCCGAGCCCTCGAAGAGCAAAAGGGCCGTAGAAACGTACCCATCATCTATGAACTCAGCCAATCCGCTGTTGAAAGATCCAGACGTATCGATGAACGACCAGCAGACAGATCCCACTCTGGACTTCCTGGAACAGCAATTCCCGTCTTCCCAGTCGATGATAGAGATGGAAGACCTTTTCAGAGTCAACCCAGTCACCTCTCACGACCAGGACCTAGCCCCTTCGTCGGTAGAATCCCGGGGGAATTCCAGGCCTCTAGAATCAAGTCAATCAACACCGGTTCCCGTTCCGATAGAACGAGAGACTCAACCGAGCGACTTATTACCTTTGACCGACTCATCGAACCTCCCCCGATTGAACATCCAGAGAGTAGACGTGTCTTCGGAAGAAGTGAAAGCTGCCGTGACGATCCTCGACAGCCAATGGAATCTGTTCTTGAGGGCTCGTTCAAACAACAACGCTCAGCTGATGAGAGCCGCCCTAATGCAGGCTTGCACCAACCAATTGGTATTACTCCAGCTAGTCGGCCGAGAAGCAATGATGAGGCTCTCTCACCAGTGGAACGCCAAGGACGAGTTGGACAAGTTAGAAGCCAAGATGCTCTCTCAACTCCAGAACTCCAACATGGTGATAGACCAAGACTTAGCAACCCAAACCACGCCAAACAGTTCGTCCACCTTGAGGGAGATGTTGACCAACCCCCAGAGAAACGCACCAAGTGACCAAGTAATACAGCCCAACGCTCCTTACTTGACGTCTCCACCAAACGAAACGCGTCATTCGAACCCCCCTCCTACTACTTTACACCAGCAGGCAAGCTTGCCGCCATCCGCACCAGAAACGGACAGCCGTTACCATCCTGCTTCCCAGAACGTGATCTATCAGATCCCTCCTCACCATCTAGGGTACCCGTACAATACCCATCACCTCGCGAATCAGTATCAGGTACCAAACAAGCACAGTCCGCAAACTGGGTACCACTATCAGAACGAGAACGTGTCTCACAGACAGAACAACCTCCCTCGCCAGGGAAACAATCAGAACCGAGGCAGAGGGAGGAACCGTCAACGGAACCGAGACTCGACCTCCAACATGATGGAGATCGGGAATTTTTTCGTCTGGGCCAAAAGAGCTCTCAACGCGATGCAGCAAAGAGGCCGTGGTCGACGTTCCCGCAGACAGGGCAGGGGCAACAACCAGACCCAAGCCAACAACCCAGCGCCTCAATAGCGAGCAGGCTTCACCCCAAAGAGTTCGAGGTTAGTCCTAACCCGTCCGAGGTAGAAAAAATCTTGCAAACATTGATCACGAGTTCATAGCAGAGCCCCCTTTCTCATTGAAGATCGACTGAAAGATCTATTCGCTAATTTCCTCAAAGACCTCTCCGGTACGATGGACGCTTTCCCGGGTACCTTATTAGAAGCCTGGCGTTCCAGATTAAATGCAACTGTTTCTTCTTCCATGCTAGAAGTAATCCGTGCCGACATTATTCCTTCACTCGTTCATAAAATAATGTTGCACGTCTCTGAGTTCTCACCTCCAGCTCCTAATACTTTAAATGTAAATATCCCTGATTCTTTGACTGATAAGATTGATGGCTTGCAAGACATCATACTAGGAATGCATTCCGTAAATGATGATAAGATAGAGAAACTATCTAGAAGCTTCCATCACATGGAAGATCAATTGAGAGAACAAGTCCTCGATCTGAAGCAGAAACTGCTTGATAGTCAGAAAAGAGAGGAAGACATAATAGACCAAGTGAGAAGGAGACTAGGCGACCTTTCTTTCCTCTCTGCTTCTATCAAAGAGAGAGTGGATAAAAGCGCCTTAGAGAATCAGAAACACAGTGAATATTCTCAACCTCTCCGATACAATAACCCCTTGATGAACGAGCAATCGCCTAGCGATTCAGGAGCAAGGAAAGCCTTCCACTACAGAACTGTCCCTCCTAAGATACCTTCTGAGGAGAATACAGGAACTCGCCCTCCACCAAACAACAATCCCCAATGGCAAACTGAATTTCCTTTCATCAACCAAGACCACGTTGGTGTAGAAATGAGAAAAGAATTATGGAAATCTATCCCCAAAACTAGTGAATGGGAAAAGTTCTCAGGAGAACTACCCTATAACCATGAGTTATGGTTAAAGAATGTTGATGTCTTTGTGCAAGACTACTGTATGTTGGACCACATGATTATCAGCAGACTTACAGCGCTGTTCACAGATACAGCAAAAAACCGGTACATTGGCATCAGAGATAGTCATGAGAACAGATCTTGGGCCTGGTGGAAAAACACTATCAGGAACAAATTTGGCACCCACAACTGGAAGTGGAAGATGCAGCAAGAGTTTGAAAAAGACTACTTTACCTTAGAAAATAAAAAGGTACACAGATGGTTCAACACTCAAAGAGAGAGACTCAGAGCTTTCCAACCTGAACTTAGTGAATATCTCATTTGTGAAAAGGTTCTTAAACAATGTCCAGGAAGTTTAGAACATGCCGTGAAAAGCAGGTACAAAAAAGATGCTACAGAGATGAACTTTGAAGAGATGGTGATCATCATTGAAGAGGTCCTGGACAGGGCTATGAAACATACCAGACCTGCCGCCATTAACTCCTCAAACCAATTCTCCAGAAATACTTGGAAAAACAACCCCTCCAGTACAAAGGTTGAAACTAGTAAAACTGAAACTGATCAGAAGAAGACTACCAATGTCCCTGCTTCTACCAGGAAAGACCTATGCAACTTCTGCAGACAGCCTGGCCACTTCTCCAGAGAATGCCCAAAGAAAAGGCAAAGGATTAATGAGGTAGGTATTGACAATCTTGATGATACTTATGACAGTGAGAAAGAAGATCAAAGTCCTCAACTGCCCTCACAGGAAGAAGTTGATGAAACTCCTAATGCAGCTGATATTGATCAGTTTGTCCTTGCCATGAACCAAGATAGAGATTATGACCCCTCTGGTTCCATTGACAGAGAATTCCTTGCATTTGCAGTTGAGTGTGAACCTCACAAAGAATACTCCATAGCAGAGATCCAAGCTGAGTCACACCAACCTCAAACTTGGACCACTAACTGCCAATCTTCTCATCTTGAGGATGCTAGACTCATGAGATGCAAACCTGAGAAAGGGAAGGCACATCTAATTGGATTCCAAACGCTCACCACAGTCCTCATTAATAATAAGGAACACTCATGCTTATTAGACAGTGGTGCCTCTTGTTCAATTATTAGCAGCCATCTGTTGAAATCCATCCTCCCTGAATGGAAAGAACTTCTCATGCCCATCACCCATGCCAGATTCCATAGCTGCAGCGATCAACTTAAGGCTCTAGGCATAATAGAATTGGCCCTCATCTTTCCCCACACCAGAGGATCAGTGAGGATCATAGCTGAATTTGTAGTCAAGGAAAATGCTAGGATGAATTACCTCATCTTGGGAAATGATTACCAGTCCCTGTATGGTTTTGATATCACCAACAGCAAAGAAAGGCACTTCACTATTGGCAATGAGAACAAGAAGAAGAAATTCAGCTTCAAATCTCACAGTCTTGAGAAATCCCCCATCTCCTCCAACATAGCTGCATTAAAAGAGTCCAGCCCTGCCCTCAACAAATTCATCAAGGAGGATCTTTCTGAGGCCAAGATATATGATCAGCTGACAAATGACCAAAAGAACTCCTTGTTTGCCATCCTGTTCAAGAACAAAGGAGCTTTTGCAGATACTGACCAACCTCTAGGAGCCATTAAAGGCCATGAAGTCAGCATCAAGTTAACCACAGAAAGACCCTTCCCACCTCTGTTGAGAAGACCTCCTTACCCCGCTAGCCCCAAAAGCAGAGAAGCCCTGGATGAACATATAGAGGACCTAGTTAGGCTCAATGTCCTCAGAAAAGTTGGCCATAATGAAGTGGTTGAAATCACCACTCCAGTTATCATAGCCTGGCACAATGGAAAGTCCAGGATGGTTGGTGATTTCAGAGCCCTCAATACCTACACCTCCGCTGATAGGTACCCTCTCCCTAAGATCAGTGAAACATTGAACAACCTGGCCAAAGCCAAGTTCCTCTCCAGCGTGGATGTACTGAAAGGTTTCCACCAGAATGTGATTGCCCCTGATTCCAGGCAATATTTAAGAATTATATGCCACAAGGGTATCTATGAGTACTTAAGAATGCCTTTTGGAATAAAAAATGCCCCCTCTCATTTCCAGAGAATGATGGACATGGAATTCAGGAAGGAACTGGCTGAGAAATGGATCATCATATATATTGATGACATTATCATTATGTCTAACACCTGGGAAGAGCACCTACAGAGGCTAGACAGAATCCTCCAGATAGTCATCAATATGAACATGAGGATATCTGGGTGAGCTGGATTTGGAGCTAGATTATTTGGAGCTGGATGAGCTGGATTTAGGGCTGAACGTGCTGGAGCTGGTTGGAGCCAGCTCCACTTCCTTTCCATTATAAATGGAGGATGTGTTCTTTTTTTCCTCCATTTATAATGGATGAATTGGATTGACAAAACTCCCATTGGCTGTCCCCGGAATAGGGCCAACGTGTGGTTTGCTGAACCATGGGCAATACACAGAAGGAAATTAAGAAAGATACATCATAGTTGTTGCCAGCCCCCTTATTGCAACGGGTTGCCGGGTCAGGTAGAATGGACAGAGGGAGAACAAACATAGTAGAGGTCCTGTACTGGAGAGCAACGCAAGAAGCAGGTCAAGTCCCTAGAGTCATAAGGTCTATGGGGACAAATCCAGGCATTGCCACTATCCCGGGGCATAGTGCTTTGTTCCTGGTGCACAAACCAGGTGTTGAGTTGCCAACTCCGCTCCTAGGCGGTTGCCATTCCCACAACAGCTGCAGGTCAAATGTATTCAGGGGACCAAACACGTTTCCCCTTTGTTGTTGGCACCCTGAATACAAGTTGGTGCCAGTTCCGGGCGGCAAATCCACAGGTCACTCCAAGGACCCGTAGGCAGAGGTTGTTTTTGTTGAGAAAGCCTTTGCAAATACCAGGGGATTTTTCTTGAACGATGCTTATGTGCTGAATCCAGACATAAAGAAAGGATTTCCTTTTCCAAGCACAGGAAACAGACATCACACTTAGGTGAGGCAAGCAGATTGGGCTTGATTCCCCTTTCCCGGCTTTCAACACTGCAAGGTAGCCCATAAAAAGACACACGGTAGAATTGCCAGTCTGGCGAATTGGTCATTGCACATATTTAACATAAACTGGGCCCTGATCACAGTCTCTCTTTCTATTATTCTTAACTTCAAAGGTCAATTCTCAAGAATACTTACACCGACCACTACGCAAATAATATACTTCTGGTTTCCCTGACTAAGGTATTTTCCTTCCATAACAAATCATGGTTCCGGTGCCTGGTCTATGCTAATGTATATTAGACCTTTATCTGACCAGGATTTTGCAGAGATTATGGATGTGATTGGCAGCTGTTTCATGAACTGGTCTTGGAGGAAGCAGTTGCGGGATGGTTTTGTCAAATGGCCTGTTCCTCAAAAACCTGGGGCTACAACACCGGGTATTGAAGCAGACCACAATTCTAAGACTGCCTATGAAATCACAGCGCAGGATGCGCAAGGACCGGTGTCAGGGGCAGGAACATGGGTATGTTTTAAAGGCCAATTGGACTTAGCTTTGACTGGGAATAGTGTACCAATTACAGCGTTGCTGGCATGCTACTATCAAGTCCCTCCAGCCAATTTTTGGGATGTGGAGACGCCCATTATCTTGGGGCTTGTGAAGATTGTGGCATTGAGTCCAGGTCTTGTAGCTGTGCCCTATGGCCAAGGAGAGGTATGTACAACCTGGCTCAATGACTTGTCACGGCATCATTGACATGTGTCACGTGCTGCCAGGGAAGAAATATGCTTCTACGATTGGATGCTATCTGTGGACCCGTCCAGTTGCTACACATAGTCAAAGGTTGTCGGGTGTGGTTATGTGGAAAGCTGACCGCCATTGGGGTAGACCGTGTTCATGTTGATGTGAGTGTATGTCATGCCTCCTGTGCGTTGGATCTGAATATTGACCAATGTCTATGTCTCAAGGTGATTCACCTCATAGCAGGAGGTCAGTCGCGAGTTCTTTAGTGGTAGAAGCAATTCCCTGGCTACGGGCTCCCAGCCATAATGTACTTTGTTTGTCATGAATAAGGCATTTGTACATTCCAAGTATTGAGCAATGTTCATCATCTCATTGCAAGGTTCCACGTAGGTCTTATCCCTGTGCGCTCGGCATATGGTGAGGGAATGTGCTTCCACTGTATCAAATACAAGTGCAACAGGAATGACCTGTGAATGTGTGTTGTTTACTGGTGAGCAAGTCAGGGGTGCTGCACAGGTTCCATGGAGCAGGGTCTTGGAGAGCAGGAAAATGTTTTTAAACCTGTCATTAGTTCCACAACATTGATCAAATAGAACAAACTTGCTCTTGCTTCATCACTTGAAGAGGGCATTTTTGGGAGTGATACATTCATCAATAGTCTATTACCGTTCCATAGCAATGTTAGAAAGCTTAGGCTCTGGCCTCATCAACAGGGAACTGGTGACCTTCACCAAAAACAGCTTAATCAATGTCCCCTTGACCGTCATCAGCCATGGGAGGAATTGGTTGCCAGGATTGGGGCCAGACCAAATGCCTGCTTATTGACTTTGTAACCTACCCAAACATCATACGCACGGCGACCGGGTGTCATGGATAGTTTTCAAGGGCTCTATCCAGTTCAACACCAGAGGCCCTGGGATAACTGTTGAATGTGATATGGCTGCTTACTACAAAACCGCCCCCCCATGACTTCTTGGAGCTCAGCGTGCCTTGGGTGTGGGGACAATTGCGAGTGACCAGAGTCCGCGCTTGGCTAGAGGCAGTCAACCCGGCATCCAAGGTAAGCGGCCGTCATTGCTCTTGTCACACAGCGGATGATGGGGCTTATTTCAGTTCAGGGCCATACCTTTTTCTTGCACATGCATTCTACAAGCAGAAATGCTCATGGGTCTCTTGCTGTAGTCGGTGGCATTGTGTGGATCTCTGGCGTAATATCTTGCATTAAGAACAACAAAATAAACATTGTTGTGAGTCTCAGTCTTGAGCCCAGTTGTTGCTCAGTAGCAGAGCTAAGTCCTGCGCCGCAGTGTTACCAGGTTGTGGTTTCAATGGAGTGAAAGTCTTTCTATGTGGCCTGTAGCGTGCGGACCACATGCTTTACAGGGATATTGTTGTTGACTGGAGAGGTGGTATGGTAGAATTGGAGGCAATGGAACACTTGCATAGTAGTTGTGTAGAGAATTGTCATATTGATTGCGCCCAGTTAAAATGTGGTGGTTGCCAACATGCACTGTAAATTGTTAGGAATCAATCTCTTCAAAATTGACTAACTATTGGGGCAGGTGTTGAGGACACAACACCGGCCGCTGATCATTGTGCCTGTGGCCGGCTTTGGTTGATAAGGCAGTGTGTGGTCCGCGGCGCAGCCGCGAGTTCCCTAGTTATATAAATAAACATCACTTTTCTGAAATAATCAGGTTTTCTCCCCAGACACATCCCTTCCTCCACCATCAGGAACAAATCTCTGTCACTGAAGAAAACCATTATTTAGATTATTTGTGTTTGATCACATATCCTCCATCATCATCATCACCATCACCCTCATCATCAAACCTTTAAATCATTCCTCCCCCTTTTTAGTGTTACTACACTTTACTGACCTTAAATTGCATTCTGCAGGCCTCATCATAGGCGGAGGTTGTCCTTGCTTGACAACTGTCTCTCTTGATCGACAAGATTGAGCCCTTGAATTTACGTCCTTTGATTCACAAGCTTCAACACAGCTTGTTTTTCTTTGTGTTCTGTTGCCACACAAGAGGCACAGGCTCACAATTGGGGGCCTCATTGGGAAAATTTATCTTCATAAATTTTTTTTACCCATAAAATTCACCGTCAGACCTTGTCTAGACGTAAGACCCATAGTCTAGTCAAGATATCCCTCCTGGACAACCTCCAGCACCTTTTTACCTCAGTCTTCCTCATCAGGATAGGCAAAATCACTCTTTATAGAGCCCCGTGCTTCCATTTTCATATCCCAGCGTACCCGGCTGCGGAAGGATCCACCACTGAGCTTCAAAGTTATTGACTTTGCTCTTTACCGTATATCAAGGTAAATCCTTTCCTGGCCATAAAAGCTTATAGGTACTCACACACTCTCCGCAGCAACACCAGCTTAACTAAGCAAGCGTATTTAGTTCTCTGCATACTTGAACGTCGCAGAATACTCACAGGATGTTTTGGCTAAACCGTTTGTATCAAACTCCTTGAATGAATCGCTACCCCCATTCCAATTCCATACTCGTGATGGATAACGCAAGGATCCATTGCACCCGCAAGATCTGTAGGCTCTGTCGAGAAGCAGGGGTGAAGTTGCTATACCTCCCACCTTATTGCCCCAAGCTCAACCCAATCTAACTATGCTTTTCCCAAATCAAATCTTCCCTTTGACAATATCAGGTCCATGTGCACAACCAAGATGTTCCATGGGCTATCCAACAGGCAACACACCAGGTGATCACGTCTGAGCTGTGCCATTCACTTTATGCGCACTGTAACTATGACTGCCCGGAGGAAGATGACTCCTGAGGGCAATCACTAAAATGAATGTTTCTTTTAGATTTATTTCTCTATCTCCATTTTCTTAAGCATTGTAAGCTCTTGTGGCAAAATTGATTAATTGCAAGTGGTCAAGAATTTGAACCGCTTCACCATTATGGCTGCCATATTGATCATTGCCCTCAATAAAAGCAAACCAATAGATCTTGTTGCATTTGCTGGTGTGGTTGAGGTAATCCTTGAGGGTCGCGTGGCCGGTGGCAATGTGCTCAAAGACATCATCTTTGCATTTCTTCCAGGTGATGGCTTGGAGGTCAATATTCAAGGGCATGGGATAAGGACCCAGTGCAATTAATTGCCATTGGGAAGAATTGCTGTTCCATCAATTGTTGTGGGTTAAGATGAGTACTTGGGCAAGTAGAAAATAATCAATTGCCACAGGAGCAATATGAGGAGGATGCGCAATGGGTATCTTATTCACTGCCTCCTCCACAGGCAATGTGGGGCAGGCTCATGAGTGGGGGATGGGGGGGGGCAGGATCCTGATCACTGGAGGAGTCATGTAGAGTGGGGGATGGGGTGGATTCATGGGAGTTATCAGGCATTATGTTGGAGGGACAGAGAATCAAGCAAGCAAGCAAGAATAGCAATGTTACACCCTTGAAGGTAACACTCAAGGGGTGAATGATGGGACCAATACGGTCTGGAGAGGTGGCCTTATATGGCTGGGCACTTGCCAGAAAAGGGCAAGTGGGGCCTGAAAATTGGTATCAAGCCATTGGAGGCATGTGATACATGTAACAGGGACCTCAGATCCTATGCGCTGTTTAAGCTTGTTGCCGGGGACAAGTCAGAAAGCGCAATCAGTGGAACTATGTATGGGCAATATATTGCAATGATAATAAGGTTTATTTTCTTGCTATCATCATGATATAGAGCATGTGGTTCATTTCTCAGAAAGTGAAACAGAAAGAAAGGCAGTTGGTGACAGGCTACGTGATGCCAAGGAGTGATCCTTCTAGCTACACTAGCTGCAAAGATGATAAATATAGTTTGGAAAACTATAGAAATAATGTTTTTTGGAGTTTTTATATATTTGTGAGTCCTTTTGGAACGTAGAAATAATAATATAAATAAGAAAATGGGACAAAATATGTCCCAGAGGGGCCTGTACTAAGTGGGTACAGGGGTTTTTATGGTGCCCTCTATCAGGACCTGTCTGAACAGGGTGGTTTTGGCGAGTAACCTGATCTTCTGGGGCCTGGTTCACAGGATTATGCCCAGGGAAATGGATAATAAGGAAGAGAAATGGCCAAAATTGCACTTACAAGCAATTCTTGGCAGAATTCCTTCCAAGGGATAAGCAGCAGGACCAGAGGGGAGATTCTGGATGATTCTGGTGATGATGCTGACGGAGAAAAGTGGCTAATAAGTTTCTGGGAAGGTTCACAAGATTGGTCTTCAGGATAGTGCTGAGGGACAATGCGTAGTTGTCAGCTTGCTACTATGTCAGAGCCAACCTGACAAAAGTAACATAAAAAGAGACATTATTACCACAGTATTAAGACCCATTAATATGACTAATAATGTATAAAAAAAAACTGAGTTTACTTATTTTTATTCTATAAACTTAGCAAAGTCCTAGCACCATAAAAATAAGTAATAAATTAAAATAAAAACTACTTTTTACAAAAAATACTAATAACTTCTAAACCTTGAGGATAACTTAGAATGTTATGTCATATTCTGAATCCTCATGCAAATTAATGTAGGGTCCCTCACTGGAAGTACCCCTGAATTCCTACTCCTTCACCTTGAACCAATTACCCATAAGAATTGGCCACACTTATGTGTCACAGATGACATTACACACGTGTGTACTTGTTATATATACATACCATATGTGAAATGATCAATTATGGACTTATAATTGAGGTGTTGTGTATAGTTTAGGAGTTAGGCCCAATTGGGGTTTAAAGGGGTTTAAACCTCCAACCCCTGCGCGTGGATTATATAATCCAAGTGAAAATTGGCCAAATGCGTGGAAATAGCTAATCCCCTAGTTACCACATGTGTACAGGTGTAACTAGGGTACTGGTAGATTCTACGTGGTTTATTTACAAGGTTTCATTAATAAAAACCTTGAATACATAAGAGTAACATAGCCAGCGTGGCCTTTAATGATTGGCCATAGCCTTTTGTGGCCCATTTGCGTCATTTGTGGCCCATTTCAGATACAAATACACGTCAGTGTTGCTATGTACCTTAGTTACAATGACCAAATAGGTTATTAAGGTCATTATAAGCACTTGTGACGCTGAAATAATGATCAGCAGTGCCATTGGGATGAGCCTTGTTAGTGCCAATCTCCCAAATTGGCCACATTGCGCTGAAATATAGCAACTACACGCACACAGGCAAGAAAGGTCCTCTACTATGAGTGAAAATAGTATATATAGAGCCCTCTTTCCACGCCAAATGTTGTTCATCATCATCAATTATTATTACAGTCAATCAGTTATGCCGTGTCCTGTCCTTAGTTCAGTTACTCTGCCCTGTTTGCCTGTTTTATCCTTGGTGTTCTTATTAAATCAACCATCCTACGTGACCAGCTCCTGCGCAGAAACCATCCAATCTACCCAGCAGCTCTACTTCACCCCCCTACGTGGCTTTTTGGCTTAAAAGAAGCAATAGTGAGTACTTCTTTTATCCTTCTGTCCCCATTCTGGTTCCTTAATTGGAAAAGCACTTTGGTACCACCTTCTGTTACGCAGAAACCCATTGTTTGCCTAATCAGATACCACCCTGCTTAGCAGATCTCTGATTTAGAGGGCACCTACAAACACCCCTGCGCCAGCAGGCCCCTCTATAAAAAAGAATTATATTCTTTTTATTTCTTTCTTTACTACTTTTCTATGTGGAAATACCCCACTCTACCCATCATTTGCACTCTTATCACCTTGTGTAGCTAAAAGGTACTAGCCCTTGGCATCACAGAGGCTGACAAGAATCCATGGGATGGGGATAACACGGGAGCTTGCGGTTGTATTCCCCAACCTTGCCCCATTTTTTATAGATCTCATCAATGTAGATTTTGAGATCCTCATAGTCCTCAAACTTGAATTCTCCTGGATGAATGATACATCAGCTCAAAAAGTAAAACAAGAAGGGCAAGGAAGGAGAAGAGAGCAAAGCAACCCACCTCTTCAGAACCGGGGGGGGGGGGGGGGGGGGGGAAGGACAAAGAGGCAATCTGGGAAGATTCAGTGCAAATCAACTTGGCCAATAAGGCCTCTTTGCAAGCAAGTTCATCCTTCTTTTGAGGATTATCCATCATGAGGACTATGCCACCCTGCTTGGCTTGAGCTTCAACAAGGGTGTCAATCCAGGTCATAAAGTCCGTGTTGGATGAGATTAATACTGGAGCGTTTTTGGGGTATGTATTTGTTGTTGCGCAGAATGAAAGCGTGCCAAGTGATGGTTGGGGGGTCAGATTTGCTGCCTTCTTTGATCTTAGTTGGAATAGTAATGAAAAACTTGGCACTTTCCAACCTGACCATCTTTTGGAAGGAATTCCATTTGATAAAAGCTGTGTCAAATGTGATTGCCAAGTTCTTAATGCTTTTATAAGTGTTCCATTTGACTTCAAACTTTTTGGTCTTGGTCTGTCACTTTTCCAGGGAGAAGATGGTGAAGTTAACTACGCATATGAAGTTTGTTGTGGCGCCATTGCAAGATACTAAAGATGTGGTGGTTGTGCCACTGAATTGAGAAGCTGATGGAGTGGTAAACAAGATATCAAGGCTTGCCAAGTTGTGAATTGCCGGGGCTATTTCTGATGTGGTACGCGTGATCTGCGAGGCACTTGGTGATACAAATCCCTGAACTGTGCTTATGTTGGAAAACATTGACAGGGGTGAGTAAGAGGTGGAGGCCATTGTGAATGGAGGAATCAATCAAATTTAGACGGTGGGGGAGGGAGGATGAAGGAAGGTGGACGGACTGACCTGTTCCCCTTCTATGCAACCCACACCCATTGGCCCATTCCGTTGTTTGAATTGTTATGCTATGGTAGGGTGGTTGATGGAGGCAGGCATGGTGCAATTTTTGATTTTGTTCATCAAAATGACTGTGGTAGTGGTGCTACCGCATGAAAAAAGTGTGTGATTTGCCTTTGCGCATCTGGATTTTCCGCTGCGCAGCTAAAACTCAATTTATATTTTATCTGATCCTGAAACAAAAGAAATTGGTTGACAGACCAAGCTTTCTGCAAAAGACAATATATTGACTTGAATGTATACCAAACAAAGTGGGTGCGGTACTTTGGCTGTTAATAATACATTGAGCCTACTGTTTCACTTTCTGAATGTGAGCTTAATACCCTGGTTCACAGGTCCAGTCTTTTACTTTGGAGTGAGAAAAAAGTGCCACGCTTTGGTCTTACTTGCAAAGACTTATGCCTTGCGCATAGAACAAGGCATTAGTACACCCCAGTCCCATTACAGTGCAACTTCCTTACAGGATATACAATGGGGATATGTGGGTGGCCATCTCTGCGAGGTGTTATTGTATGGGAAAATGTTTGATCCCGTTGTTTCAAATGGATTTACTGATGCCTATAGAAAGGCCAGTGTGTTAAAAGGCCACTCACAACTCCCTCATCAAGGAATCCCATCTCTTTTAAATCCTTTGGTAGAGGTGAAGCAGTTGCAATTTTGATCTTATTATACAGCTCTCTGACAACCAATTATATATCCCACTACTTAGCACCCAAATTTCCAAAGATGGGTGGGTTCTGCTTTTGTGCTAGATTCTTGTTGATATGCATCCTTGGACAAATGGGGAGACTTGAGGTCATGGAGATGGCTTCTGCCAGAGAATCAGCCAAATCAGTTTCAAAGATTGTCTTAGTGCCAAGGATTGTCTTAAATAAACAAGAGCTTGCCAGCTCTCTGGGCATCAGTGGGAGTGACAAAATTTACCAAGCCTGGAACAATTATGGGAATAAGTTTGAAAATGATCCAAGGCAAAGCCATTGCAAAGGTAAGGAGTACCCAGTAGCTTGATTTTTTTTCAAAGTCTTAACCTGTTGAAAGGAATGATGAATTTCTTCATCCTTGAATGATCCAGTTAAGAATTTTTTATTGGTTCAAAAACATGATAAAAACTTCTGTTGACTAATGTTTTCTATTTGTCTGTTGCTCAGTGAATTGGTTGCCTGGAAACAAAGAAACTGCTTTCCAAAGAAAAAATTTTGGAATTGGACCATTGAAGGGGCAATTTGTTCTCATTAGAGAAAATGTGGTGGACATTCAAGGGTTTTTGGACAACATCCAAGCAAATATTAATAGTACTTGGAGTTCTGGTCTCAAAAATTTGCAATATCCCAAGACTGTGATTTCAGAGATTTGGAATCAGGCGGAAAAGCTTCCAGAGTTAGCAGAGTATCTTTTCAACACAGAAAAAAAGAGAATAGCAAGGGGTGGGTTACTGGTCAAAGAGGGTCTGCCATTCCATCTCAAGCAACATGAATTACTTGAATCTATTGTGGAAATTGAAAGGAAATTGGCTTCCCTTGGCCTGATTGTCAAGAACAAAGAAACAGAAAATGTTATGATCATGCGTGGAAACAAGCTAATTATGGGAATATTGATGAACTTGCCAAGCATGGAGATCATCACACCAAAAGACGTCTTGAATGGTTATTTGATCCCAGTAAATTATGGCCAAGTATTTGCGTTGTACGCAATCAATAGAGTCTCACATGGGCCTCTGCTTGATGTTTCCACTTGGGATTTGCAAGAAATTCTTAGGTCAAGCCTGCAAGGAGATAAAATTGAAAAGGGCTTAAATTGTCAGTGAAGTTCTTTGATATGTTACCTCAGTGATCCAACTTTTCAATTTATATCTTTTCTTGGGTCTGACATGTATGCAGATATGGGAGATATTACCTGGGGAAGAATTCAAGAGGCATATTGCAAAGCCCTGGACAACATTCTGACAACAAGAGGTTTGTAATGGAAGCAATTTGATTGTTCATTCTGTTTAAGCTGTTGGTTGAGTATTTTTAAATACCTTCCTTTCAAGGATGACTTTCACGTTTGCTTCAAGTTCACATGCAATAGCTACCAGAGACTGTTTATACAGTTTAATTTATAATTTTTCCAATTTTTTTTGGTTAATTTTGCCTCAAATATATTCTAGCTTGTTTATCCAGTTCCTCAACTCCAATTCCAGTCTTTTGAAATAATTTCTTCAGAGTCAATCCATCAAGACAGATTTTCATTCTTTCTTTACCCTATTTATAGATCCTCCAAAAAGAAATCAGAACCATCAGTTTTTCCCTCTTATCATTGATCCATAAAAAAGCATCAGTTTAACTTGCATAGAAATATCATTATTGTTCAACTTCTGTGTTGAGTTTGTGGATTTTAGGGAAAAAAAAGGCCAGACAGACTGAGAACAAGGCTCAGAAAAGGAGCTAAGTGAGAGGATCTAGGGCTCTCAACAGAGAGGATCTAGGGCTCTCTGGATCATTTTTGTGAAGAACAGATGATTAATTGCTCCAGGGGGGGGGGGGTTAGTTTTTATCTATCCAAAACTGATGGCTAAGATGTAGGACATCAGGGGAATAGAAATGCATATTCAATCTGAAAGAGAAAAATAGAAAAAGACTGGAAACAGGATTTTTCAACATTATGATTAAAAAAGAACTGTATTTGGTTGTCCAAGTTGTTCCAAGAAAGTTTCTCAGTTGTCACATTATCTTCTCTGCATTTTGCAAGTCATTAGTTCAAATTTATTTTTCTCCGTTGAGCTATTTTTCTTTCAGCAAAGGTCTCTTGAGTGATTATTGGTTAATGATGTGGGAAAGACCATTGAGAGTTTGAATCTTGTCTTCTTGAATTTTTCCTGTCCAGAGCATATACATAGACAAGGTACAAGTTACACCTTATAAAGAGCAACAGGAGCAAATAAATAAATGTGTATCAGAATAAAAGGCAAGTGGACATGTTTTCTTTTGCAAGTCTCTTTCACTGCCAAAAAAAACCTATCCGGTGGGCTTGTCCAACACATGGCCACGGAACCATGAGTTGTTGAGGCTTTGTGCCAGTTTTCACACTCAAGGAACCGTGGCTGCGCGCTGGTTCCACTTATCCTGGATTTGTTGAGGCATTTTTGCCAGTCTTCATGCTCCAGTGCCTTGGTGGCAACTGGTGTTGGGACCTTCCTTGCACGGTTATTGGGGGATGACCCTGAGCCAAAAATCAGGGCTTCCAACCCTTCTCCAAACCAAGAAGCAGGAAGGGGTTGATGTAAATGTATCTATTTAATCTTTTGCAGGCACGGGCTAGCACAAAAGTAATGTCTGGCACTTTACGCATTAAGTCAGGAGGGACAGGAGGGTTTTTCAGTCCTAAAAACACTCAAACATTAATTTCCATCAAAATAGAAGCCAATGAAAAATTCTGAAGAGACAGAATTGTTTGGCAAGCTCCTGCGCCTCTTTGGCTCACTCTGTGAAGTCCTAACCACAAAATTGAGCACCACAATCAGTTCTTAATCACAACTGATTCAGGACCCCGCAAACCCCCTATGGAGATGGGTAATGAAAATGTATGAATTTTTTGGCATAAACCCAAAATGATACTCATCAAATCTGTATGAATGGCCCTTTTTTTCCATGAAGTTTACTCACCTGGCATGTATGAATTTATGATAAAATTTGACTTTTACCAACAAAAAATTATCTTTTTGCCCTATTTTCCGTGAAAAAAACCCTTAATGGGTTTTAGGACTGAGAAATTTGGCCCCCCGTCCCCAAATACCCCGGATTTCCCCTATTGCAAAGGCTCCCCCGGGGGAAATGATACTGATGAAACGTGTATGAATGAGCTTGAAACATGTATGAATTTTTCCAAAAACCTGAATGTTACATTACCCACCTCCAAAGGGGGTTTCCAGGGTCCTACTGATTCATGCAGGATCTTCCATTTCTCTGAAGCTTGATCTTGAATTTTCAAAGGACATGCATTGTTCTGATTTGTTCACCAGCTTTTAAGCAACTTGAAAAAGCTTCAAACCTGAGAAGACACACAGCCTTGTGGATCCTGGATTCACAAGTCATTACACTTGTGAATCCAGTTGAGCTTCAGGATGTGAGACCGGCACCAAATCAAAGAGCGCATCAAGAAGCACAATTTGGCTCTGGGGAAGGTCCCGGCATCATCAATTGGAGGAGTAGTAGCTAATAAAAAAAAACCTCCTGCAAACGATTTTTCCTGTCCCACCAGCACTTGGGACTTAATGCGCAAGTGCCTCCCGCGGTTGGGACTCGTGTTAAGTTAGACATACACTCATGTTTCCTAGTTATACTACATAATGCTGCAGTTGCAATGTTTTCCTGCCACCATCCAATCATCTGATCCCTTGATTATGTAAAATCTTATGGCTGTCTTCTCTTGAAGTCGCATCTCCGCATGTTTCTGCGAGACATGTAGCGACATGCGAGAGAAAACCAGGCTCGCAAAAGCTTTCCAACACCAAGTCAAAAAGAAAAAAAGGACCGAGGGCTGGACTCAAGCTAGACTCAAGCATCACTGGCATGCCTTGATCTACGATGCTAGATTTCCGCGGCGACATTGTTGTAGCAAATACTGGGTCAAGAAGAAGCTACAAGGTGAATCTTGTTCTCTCCCACTCCCGCTATGACTTTCAGAAACTCAAAAGAAGACGCGAAGGCAGCGAGCCGGTAGCCTAACAAAATCCATGCTGAGGAATATGTATATTTGGTTTGTTGGGACATGGGGACAATAAGCGAGCATGGGGTCTCGTGGTGTTTCATTACGGCTGCATAGCAAGGTTTTTGGTTTTCGTTTACCATCCCTGCATCAAGGAAAGGTCCGGTTAGTGCTGTGGGGCCGAGAGAAGAGATGGGATGGCGGAGGCTCACCGAGGCATCAGCAGCGGCGGCGGGGGCGCTCCACTGGGCATCACCGGTGTCGGCAGCAGCTGGGAAAAAAAACAACAACGATGAGTCAGGGAGATTTGAAAGATTCAGGCGGGCGAGTGGTTGATGGACTGACCCCAGTCAGTTGTGGCCTCAGGGGCAGTCCAGTCGACTTCAACGGAGGGCATGGTAGCGGCGGCGGCAGCGATGCCGGCCCCAGCGCCAGCGACTTCCCAGTCGGCCACACGAGGCTCGCCGATAGCGGCGCCGCCCTGTTCTTCCAATAGTTTAGCGGCCTTGTCGGCCGCCTCGGCTTCGATCTCCTCGGGGTCACGGAAAAAGAACATGTCAGGCATGACGGCCCAGGCGCCGTCGCCCGAGCGGGCCACGGTGCCTCGGAGGCGTAGAACCTCGCGACACAACAGCCACCAGATCAGCCCCACCGAGTGCTTCCCCTTGTTGTTCGTGGGGATCGCCACGTCCACAAAGTTCAACGATGCATCCGTATCACACAGCGCAATCACCGGAATGTTCACGTAGGAGGCTTCCCGGATGGCTTGCGCATCAAGGCGGGGGTCGGTCACAACAATCAATCGGGGCTCCTTGAACGATCGGGTGATATAATTGGTAAAGTTACCAGCTGAATTTCCGAAACAAAATCATTTCAATTACTGCAACATTCAGGCTGGGCGGGATCATCACATTCGGATGGGTACTGACGGGTGAAACGACCAGCAATGGCTTGAGCACCGGTGTTGGCGGCAAATTTGAGGACGGCACGGTGTCCGTAGGGTCGGGCGGAGATCACACACACATCGTGGGGGTTCTCAATGGCGGTGATAATTCGAGCGGCCATGATCACTGAGAACAGGAAAAAAGTGCGAGTTGAATGTGAGTGGTACTGTTTGAGTGACATCAATAAACGATGCAAGCAGAGGTAGAGACGGGGCCGACGTTTCTCCCAAGTGTGACCAATGTTGATGATGTTGACGCCGTCGGGTCTACGCTTGTACACATATCGCTCCATGCCCTTGGTGCAGTTCTTGCTTCCAATGTGACATCTACCGGGGGGAGGAGGGGGAGCAAGAATAGCCAAGGTCAGTCAGCATATCATCAGCAAGCGAGTTCCGCTGGGAGGAAGCACGTACTGGGCCGCGAGGAGAAGGCTGATGTCCTCCTCGGTGGGGGCCAAGGCTGCTGGTAGACGAGCGGTGGTCATGTCGATGAGCCGGATGGGTTTCTTGCTGGAGTGCCGCGCGCGGGTGGAGGAGTGGCGGGGATGGAGTGGTGGGCGGATGGAAGGGAGAAGCGGTACTCTCACCATGAACCGAAGCTGAAACCTAGTTAGGGCTCGCGCGGGGAAGCCGTGACACCCTCGTGCGCGGAAGGTCTGCGCCCGCCCGCACCGACGCTCCCGGGCCTGTGGACTCGAGCCCTCGGGCCACTCGAACTTGCAAGAAACCTGGTCAGGGTCAACACAAACAGTGTCACAACTGTCAACAGCTTAACAACAACCTCCCTTCAGTCCTTCAGATAGTCATCTTTCTTATTTCTTTTCCCCTTCGCAACGACCCTGATTTTCATCATAATTTCTGTTGATTTCCATTTTTTTTTTCTACATTATTGGTAAAAGAAATTATTTTCAAGTGTTCTTCTTGCTGGTTGACCCAGAGCTTGACAATACATTTTATATATAAAATAATATCTAGGGATTTGATCAAATTTCCAGACTTTCTTCTCATGCCCTTCATTGAGCTTGATTCATTCCTTTTTTTATTTCACTGATGCATGTACTTCCCCTGTTGGAGTTTACCAGAATCCAAATCATTAAATTAGAACCCCTTATTCTTATTCTTCTTTGACTGGTTTAAAGCATCTCACTGCTGGCTACATAAATATGAGATCCAAAGCAATTTGTTTTTGAAATTTTTCAAAACTGAGAATTTGGAAGGCCACCTACAAGATTCCTGTCACCACCATCTCTTCAAAGCCAAAGAATTTTGGAAATTAGTAGTATGATTCTAAATTTTCTTGAAACTCAAAATGGTGGTGGATACTCTTATATATGCAACTTGCAAATGTTCATTCATATTTGAAAGGATATGGCAGATTTGGAATATACTTTCAACTATGGAACATGGGATTGGTTGTACTTAATCTATAGTGGGTAATTGGCATATAGATTAGTCGCACCAAATCAGACAGGTTAAGACCCACATGTATACTGCAAACTTCACAGGCAGATGGTGGGAATAAAATCCACCACAGGAAAAAAAGCCATCTTTCATTGTGGGTACCTTTGGTTCCAAATATTCTGAACTGTGAGTTGCAAATATTTCAAGAGGCCTCTAAGCAGATAATAGAAAGCCAAAAAAAAGACTTGACATTCCTTTGATTTTCATGCAAACCCAATATGAGATATGTAGTATGCAAACCAAGTCATCTTCTCTCCACGAATGGGAACCTGCCAAATTCATCCACCAAGCCAATTCTCATCTGGAATACCCGATGACAGTCACACCCAACCCACCCACCCAGCTATTGACCCCACCCAAGATGCCATCTTGCGCCTTGTAGACCTTGGTAAATCACCATATAGTCTCTCTGACTGCATTTAGATGTGCCACAAAAGGACACATCTAAATGGACCGGATTCATGGGAAGGTATACATGCAAATATACCTTTCCGTGCCTTCTTCAATTGTGTTTCTATTCCTTGTTTCTGTTCCAACGCTTTTTTTTTCTCTTACTCTATTATCATTATCATCATCATCATACCCTTTTTTTTTCTAAAATAAACAAACAATAGAATAAGCGGAAATTTGTCTGGAGAGATATGAAAACACGAAAAAAAAAGAGGAAATGGGAAGAATCATACTTCTTTTCCTCCCCTTTTATTCTAAAAGAGAAAAAAAAAAACGAAAAAAAACGAAGGAGTGGATCAAAGAGAATAGCGAAAAAAGTAAGGGAAGCGGGAGGAGGAGGAGGATAGTTTCTGGCTGGAGCTATGTCACAATGACTTTGAATGATCATCAGTATGTTCATCATCGTCATCTACGTCATCATCATCATCATCATCGTTGTCGTCATCATCATCATCATCATCGTGAGGACGTAAAGCTTCAAACGAATCCCGACGGAGAGGATGAGTTGTATCTGCGCCAGCTGACCGCCGATCTCCGTTGAAATTGAACCACTTCAATTTAGGAAAACCTGGAATCCAGACCCATCCATCAGATCACGTAAGGAGGACATCATGGTGGGCACATCCATCAATGGAAGAAAACAAAAAAAAAGGAAAGGAAAGGGAGAGTGGATTGGTGCACTGCACGTACCGATCTGCCGCAGCTCTTTGTTCGTTGTGAGATAGTAAAACGGCAACCCGGACACAATGAACCCTTCGCATTGTGGTGGGAAAGTCAGTTTGTGAGGGGGGAGAAGGGGCAGATGAAGGTTATGTTTTTTTAGGGGGGTTAGCAAAGGATTGGCAAGTGAAAGGAGCAGACGAACCGAACGCGGCCAGAGACTGGATCGGCGCCGAGAAGATGGGCATCAAGAGGAGGAACGAGGCGACGGTGGAGAAGGTGATGGGGTTGATGATCCACGTCTGGTACGGCCTGTATACACATCCTCATCCAAAAACCAAAAAAAAAAAAAAATGAAAAAAATGAAGAAGGGGGTGGGATCAGCTTGTAGAATATCGCCTTTCGGAGACCACTAAATCGCTTGCCGCTCGAGATCCGGCTCTCGTATCCGCAACAGCAACAGCGAGCCCACGGTCAACAAATAAAACGACCATGCACACGTCCCGTAAAATCCCACTAATGACTTTTTGGGAGGTTTCATACAATTATTTAACGGGACCAAAAAAAAAACACACGTCAATATGTGGGAGGTTTTTTTTTTTTTAGCACGGGGGGGTTTCTTTTCGTTGTTGGTATGGAGATCAAAGGTGGGGAAGTCTACTTTAAAGTCGCCGAAACTGATCATGACGATGGTTAAGAAAGCCTGCAACCCCTTGAAAAAAAAAGGAACCAAAAAAAAACTTCCCGCGGTCAACGATGGTGTATTTTTCAAAAAAGGGGAAAAGAGGAAGCGTACTAGGGCGTTCAGGGGAGTCGAAGTCCTCGGGTTGATTTTCGCAAATACTTTGGGGATGTATCTACATACACATCCAAAACAAAAAAAGGGGGATGGTATGAGATAAAAGAAAGCAAGTGGAGCATGGAGGCGAGAATGTTTCAAGTGGCGGCTCACCGTTCCTCGGCTGCTACAGAGACCAATCGCGAGGTAGTGAAGACGGAACCTAAGAAAACGGGGAGCAAAAAAAAAAAAAAGTAAGAAAGGGAAGGTGGGGGTGTAACAGCAGGAAGAGTAGAAAGACACGTTACTATTAAGAGCGCCGAAGCACGAGAAGGCGACGATGAGGGAGAAGATAAAGCTGCCGATGGGGCCGAAGATGGCCCTGCCGAACTCGAGGCCGATGGTGTTGGACTGGGTGACGACTTCTAGTGGGAGGACGATGAGGTAGGCCCAGTTAGTCAGGATCGTCAGACTCACCACGATCCCCATCGAGCTGTGCACCACCATCGGTAACGTCTTGGACGCGCGCTTCAGCTCCCCCGCCACGTAGTTCCTGCGCTTATCCACACACATATACACCCGTTTTTTTTTTATGTCCCAGCAATGGTCATTCATTATCCAAAAAAAAAAATGTGACCCATACAGACACGCAAGTATTTTGTTTGATTTTTTTTTTCACGTCAGTGGTGTGGATGATCGGTTGAGGATAGACGAAAGAAAAGAAGAGGAGGAGATTACCCAGCATCCCAGCCATCGAACGCCCACAGACCCAGGTAGAGAGCGGCGGCGAGGTCACTGGGGGAGGCGGACGAGTTCTTGAACATGTTTTGGGGCAAGAAGTTGTCCGACTGCTGACCGTTGGCGAGCCGGACGAGCGCCATGATGATGATAGCTACTAGAGACAGTAGCTTGATGATGGTCAGGATCACCGGCACGTGCTTGCCCGCCTTCACCGATAGCCCGTTGATCCCACTGATCGTCAAAAGAATCAGGATTGCCACCACTTTCGTCACGATCAATGGGATCGCTTTGGCCGATTCACTCGGCGACGCTTTGAATGCAGTACTAGGAACACACTTTCTTAGGTTAGCTCCTCCTCTGCAATTTGTAGTTCCGTCCTTGGATTTTGTTTGATCGTCATTATGAGCAGTTTGTAAGAAAAATAAGAACTGACTAACTGATACAGTATTCGACATAGATATTCTGAACCCACGATCGAAATGATAGCAGCAGATCCAGGCTAGAGAAATATTTGGGGAGAAATATCATTGAATAAATAAAGCATGTATGTACAATAAGATATCATATGGGGAAATAGAGAGAGAGAGAGAGAGAGATCAAGAGGACAGACTTTTAGAGCGACCAGATTAGTCCAGATGAAGAGGTACGAGGCCCAGCCGCCGAACGAGTAGTTGAGGTATGCCTGCGCGCCGCCATTGACGGGGATGGCCGCGCCGAGCTCAGCGAAGGAAGAGGCGCCGGTCCACGCCAAGATGCCAGCCAAGAGCCAGACGATCAAGGACTCTCCAGGGCTTCCGCAATTTTGACCTATCAAGGAGTAGGAGAATATAGGCTTGTTAGTTTCAGTGGCTAAACTGGGAAAGAGGGAAGGAGGAGGAAGGACAGACTGAGTGTTCCGGGGGACGAGAAGATGCCGGAGCCTATTTGGGCCGAGACGACGAGGGCGATGGCGGAGGTGGCGGAGAGCGTGGGGAGGGAGTGTTGCACGACTTCCAGACTGTTGGAGAGCGGCAGGAGGTGGGTACTGAAGCTGAAGCTGAATGAGCCCGCCCTGAGTCGCGGGGAGGTGTACTGCTGGGGAGGGTGGACTGGCTGTTGGTGATCGTTGGGTAGGAGTGCTTTCTGCTGTCCTGATTCCTCTCCGTTCTCTCCTCCTGAGTAGACTACCAGTAGCTCGTCTTCTGAGTCCGTCTCCTGCTCCCGCCCATCCGTCTTCTGTTCCTGGTTCCCTTCTCCCGCTTCCAATGCCATGTCTTGCTTGTTTGTCTGCTGCTGAGAATAGTTTGTGGTTCACGTTGGATGGTGGTTGGAATGTGTCCTACTGTTAATAAGTACCATTTGCATTGCTGCCATAGAAATCACCATTGAAAATATATTTATTCTCCTGATGAAATTCCCTTGGCTTCTCAATCAACTCCCCCTTCTCCAGTACTATAACAATGGGCAACCCATCTGCTGCCAACACAACAGATCTCGCTCTCTCATGTCTACAGGTTGGTGGTGTCTTTCGCGGATGATGGAAGCTACTATACGAATACATATTCCACGGAAATGAACACGATTGGGATATTTTCAGTCTCAGCTTCAGATCTGATCCTACGGAGTTCGTCCCCAGAGGAGGCTTTACAACAATCAAGAGGAGAATCCAAAGTGACAAGTGTATGTAGATAAAGGAAATCCACCACATAACCTGAGAGAAGGAGACAAACGCTTCAAAGCAACACTTCTGAGAGAAGTACATGGCCCTAAAAAAATGAGTTTCTCGCTCCTTTCTGGTTGATTTCCTGCCCAACATGATCAAAAAGCATCGACACTTCCTGCTCGAATCATACATATTCCGGACACCAATCAGACACCATGATTTGGGCCGAGATTCAATCCACAATCCGTGCATAAAATTGACTTCTTGGAGAAGGTCTTCATCAGTTCTTTCCTTGTGACAGTTTCATTGAAAGGCTGGTCTTGGGCTCTCACCAACTACATACATTCAAACTTCATATAAGGATCAGCCGCAAGTGTCCCTTTCCATTAAACAAACAAAAAAAAATCAGCATTTGTTTCTATCTTGGTGCCACTCAGCAGGACCCCGGAGACCCCCTAGATAGGTGAGTAACCAGAATGTATGAAATTTTGGCCAAAAATCACAAATGGTACTTACCAAAAAGGTATGAATGGTCATTTTTTTTTTTTTCATGTAGCATACTCACCTGGATGTATGAATGTTGGGTCAAAGATGAGTTCTGACCAATTTTTTGACCTTTTCTCATGGTTTTCTGTGCTTTTTCAGGGCCTTATTGGCATCAAACATCCAAGATGAACTATTAATTGCAGTATTTGGCTGACAAAATGAAATAAATCCACTTGATTGGCTCTGGAATGAGTAATCTGCCCCCCCTGAACCCCCATAAACCCAAAATTCCCCTCCCCCGTACCCACCCCTCAGTGGAAAGGTTACACACAAAAAAGGTATGAATGAGCTGTGAAAATGTATGAATTTTTGCAAAAATCTGGGATTTTTGGTTACCCACCTACATAGGGGGTCTCCGGGGTCCTCACTCAGCATGTGATATTTCCTTTGAATATAAGTCAATCGGACTATCATAAAGGGTCTGAAATTTTTGGCCTTAAGGTTTCTGAATACAGAGGTGGTAATTTGAAGGAAATTCGTGGAATGGGTTCCAAAGATCTTCACTAAAATGAGAAGAAAGATGTTTGACCCCAAGCCTGGTCTCATAACAGCCTCGCTGATTGCCCCATACACATAACCACTTGAGTGCCACACTGCCGGTGGAGTGAGTCAAAGGCTATTAATTATTATGCAGATTACAAATTGGCAAGGTGGAGTCTGACTCTCGCGAACTTGCCCGAGTCCCGCGTTGATTCTCCTTTGTCTCCTCTTCCTCATCTCCTGTTCTTTCTTCTTGGGTTTAGTTAGCTGTTTTTTTTTCCTCCTTTTTTAGCTTTCTCTCCATTTGTTTGGTGGTCTTTCTCTTCCTTTCTTTGTTCTTCTATCTAAACAAATCTCTCCTTATTATGATTGTGGTTGATGTTGGGGGAGGGTTAGATTGACACACTCCCACATTGACAACAATGTTTTGAGATATTATGGTTTCTAATCCACCAAGCTTGGTATTTATCTGTCAGTCTTAATGGGACACGTGTAAATCTGATGTTTCCAGAGATGTATTCTCTCTTGAAGAGGATTTCCCTATTCAAAAAGCAAATTTACAAGACTGGCGGTTACATATCATATGACTTGTAAGCCACCGCTGGAACAATTCACACTGAAAGAGCGCAGCGCGTGATTTGTCGACCTGCGTTTTTGTTTAGGACTGTGGTTCACAAAGCGTACCTTCAGCTCGACTTGTCTTGTAAAACGCCATATTAGGACGGACGTTCAGAAATTGTGCAGGGGATTTATTGATTTCGAGGGCAGGGAGATTAACATTAGAAAAGACACGTTGGCAAAAAAGAGAAGAAAAGGTGGCCCCGACGTTGGTAATGGAATAGAGAGTGGATACCAATTACGAGAAAGCGGAGGGTGGTGGCTTGGCGTCGTCCGTCGAGGGTGTTCCCGAGGTGGTGAGTGTCTGTGAAGAAGGATCAGGTCAATCAGCGGTTCAACCACAAATTGGAATAAGAGGAAGTCAAGAAATAAACGTACGTGCTGGCCTAGACGCTGCCTGTCCATCTCTTTTTCGTGAGATACAAGCATGCTTTCGGCCTCGATTGATAGGGCCACAGGTAGTCCGACAAGGATGATGCTGGTAGTGATCACCCAGGCGAGGCTCCCGATTGTCCTGCCTGTTGAGGCAGACTTGTCCCGGATGTAATTCCATTGCGAACAAATCGATTCTCTCGTTGAGGGGCTGATGATATCTCGAAGAGCGTATATCCGATCCGCAATCGTCTCATCCTCGATCCTGTACATCTGAAGCGACCTCTGTAGTTCTTCGTCCTCCGAATCGGCCGAAGACCGCTCGTCTGCTAGCTCCACTTCCGAGGGATCTGAGGTTGTGGAGCCTTCCGACTCCGTCACAAAGTCATCGTCACCGTCGTCCAGCTTCAGTTCTTCGATCTGTATGTATCCAACACGGGGAGAAGGAATAAGAGGATCAGCCCGGTGAGAGCCAAGGACACATGTCATACATAGGGACTTGACCTTGACCATTGTCGGATGCTACTTTCTGGCTGGTGTTGAGTGCGTTGGGATATGCAGGACAGTTGCGGAGTGGGACAGGGGTTTGACCGGGTGGCGAAACTCGGAATATGGGTGCTGAGAAGATATGCATATTCATTGTGGAGCTTGCTGCGGCGAATGCCGCTGCTTGCATGCTTTCCACGCCGGGGGGGCGGGGCTCAACCAATGGCAAGTCACTAACATATTCTATTTATTTTTTTGGCTAGTCTTCGTCCCCGTAGTTAAGGCCAACATCAAGTCACACTGCTTTCTGGACAGTGGTGGGGAATTTTCTTGTTAGAATGACATGGTCACACCAAGAAGATGAAAAAAAAAAAAATGAGATTTTGGTCATTTTTGAAGATTTGTATTCACCCTTCATACTTTTCAGGGGGAAAGAATGACCAATTTAGGATTCAAATGTTGTGAAGCAATTGCAATTCTTTGTCCCTTGTGGATATACTTCTCCCAAGGCTTTCAAATGCACTCCATGCCAATTCAACTTCCAATCTTGCGGGCTATTTGATGTGCAAACATTTTCATTTGGTTATAAATTGGCCATTGGCATGGGTCAGAGGAACTGATGGAGCTTTGTTTAATAGTCTCAAGTAAGAAATGCATGTGGAACATACATGACTTGAGAAGTTTGTAATAGATGTACATAAGTAAGTTGATTTCAGGGTAGCTACTAGAATGTTAAAGCTGCTTTTAACAAATCAAGCTGTGCCATTAATGAGCCCATGATTGAACATTTCAATTTCCCCAGATGTGAAAAGCTGTTGATGTTCTCAAGGAAAAGGGAATTGATTTCAGAGAGTTTTCTGTAAAATCATATTTAAACATCATTTAAATAGACGGAAAATCCCAACAAGAATGGCTTGAGTCCTGGACTGACTCTTTTCAAGGATGTAGTTTATAATTTCGTGTCATTTTTATTGTTACAGAGCTTCCAGAGAATATGGAAAAATTGTTCGGATGAGATAGGGATGGGTTACTTAGACTAGGACTCCTCTTAAAGGGTGCTTAATGGCATATGACCCGGAGTATCTAGCACAGGTGTGGACTTCACGAGCTGATGTAAACAACGGAAGGATCTTCGCTACCAAGAGTTATCAGTGTGATCCATCCAGCGCACATTTTGAACCAACAACATTCTCAAATGAACAAAGCAACAAGAAATGCTTCAAGTTGGATCAAGAAATCGTCAAACAAATTGCAACCTACTCGATAGCTATGATGTTGATGAGTCAAACTTCATATTAGAAGGCAAGCGCCGAAGAAGTATAAATCAATTAACACTAAAAGAAGTAAGCAAGTTGTTTTCATGCTGACCCCTTTGGGTTGCTTGGGTGGTATTAAATCAAGTGCCAGCTGGGGTTTTTTGCTTGCCGATGCCATTTGCCAGAAAAGAAGACGAATTTGATGTAGCATCGAGGCAATCAATATCTAGGTAAAAGGTAAAACGGTGATCACAAAGCATCCAGTACAGAAATTCAACAGTGGAAACTATGTCTTTGGTGTCCCGTTTTCTTCCTGGGTATGTAATACTTCCAAAATTTTCTGACATGATTCTTTTTCCAGAGCCCTGAGGTTTTTGTAAATGAAGTAGTTATCAAAGTATTCCTTGGGCTTTCTCGCTGCAGGCTGTCCCAGCGATAAGTTCCATTAGTCATCAGCTGTCCTGCTACGAGTTTGAACCAACCTTTGGTCAGGGTTCTCTGATTTTTAAAGCTCATGGGATTAATTTTCTTGTTTCTTGAAAGAATAAAACCCCCCAGTTTTTCTCTATTCTTTTTGCCTTGGACTTGATTCAATTCACCAGCGCATCCATCCTGCGTGTCCAGTGAATTGGTAGAAACAAGCAAATACTCGAATGAATAACATCTCACTGACACAAAGACCAATGGCCCACGCAGCAAGCATAAGATGGGACATATCTCTACAGCTCGGCATGTTTGCCATCCTTGTTGTCAGTGCCACCGAAAATTTCAGCATGTCCCCTCTTGCGCACCTGTGTGATCCTTGGAGAGTGGTTTCTTCAGAAGCCGCTTCCAACGAGGATCAACTCGCCCGACCTGATTGGTTTCTGAATTCCCCGGGTTATGGCCGGCCAGTTTCATCTGAACTAAGGGACTACGACGCACCTGCAGCGGTCAAAACTCCGGAACAATTTCTGTCGCAATGTTATGTGGCTCCATTCCCACCGACAGAAAAAACATCGCTCATGAATCATGACACAAGCTCATTGCTTTCTGACTGTCCAATCCAGAGGGGAAGAGATCTTTGGAATGTGAGGACTGAAATTTCCTCAAACAAGAATAATCCAAGGGTCACTCCTTTGCACAGCAAAATAGTCAACAATAAAATAGGTCAAGTGGACTCAACTTGGTTTAGAAATTCAATCAATAAGATTCCAACTACCGAGTTGGCCTCTTCTTCGTTGAATGTAGATCGTGCATTTAGAATTGAAGAACTTGTTGCCTATCATGATCATCTGGCCGAGAAGAATGGAGTTTCCCGGTCCCCAGCTGAATCTGGCGGAATAGTACCCAACTAAGATAACTAACTCATCTACTTCAGGATGCTTAACATCTGAATTTCAAAGTCTACAAGAAGAGAATCCAGTTTGGTTGAATCTTCAAGAAATAGATCATGAGGCACATATGAGCATTGTAAATTTCTTAAATAATGATCACCAACTCAATGTAGACCCTCATTCGATCCATCAGGTAGTCACTTCAACATCCCAAATAGAGAAAGGCAAATCAGGAGGTACCCCTTGCAATTGAAAGTCAACACACATTACAAAAACCTCAATTTGTTACCTCAACAATCTATTGAAAGAATCAAAATTGGCTCTCAAGTCAACCCAGTAGCAACAATTGGAAGCTCTCAGAGTCTCAAAAGAAAAATATGTGAACCTTGGGGAGAATTCTCTTATTCACAGACTCTATATGAAAATGAAGTAATTTCAAATGAGAAAAAAGAAGAAAAAACTACTTCTGAAAATTTACTAGATGGGATTGGATCTGGCCTCAAAATCAGACAGAGTGTGTTTCCAATATCAGGAAAAGTGATAAGCATAAAGGAAAGTAGAAACAATATCCCATTCCAAGTGAAATTTGTTCCACAATTGAAGGAAGGAGAAGTTATCAGAAAATAAACACTTCACAAAATTTTGAATCCAGAGAAAACCAGAAGCATTTCCAGTTTTATAAAGCCACAGTTAGCCAACAAGAGGGAAAAACTTAAACCATTGACTATTGAATGTATCATGAATTTTAATAATCTACCTCAGGAGATTAAAGACTCCCTGGAATTAATTTCAAAACTGAGTCCAACATCTACCCAACAAAGTTGCATCAAAAATTGGAAAATGATTATGGCTTGCTACATTCTTCTCTCAAAAATGGAAAAAAGAGTCATAGAATTTCAAGAATGTTATTATACAGGTTTATGGTAAAAATACCTGCTTGAACAAACAAAAATTGATTTCAAAAGCTACATGGAATATAACATAACATCTGAGAAACTTCAAACCATGTTTACTTCTCTCTTATATTATGTTCAGATGATTATTACAATTATTCCTTTGGAAAAAGAAGTAAATGATGAAGAGATATCAGAATACTTTACTAAACAGTTGATTCAAGCTAGCCAGTTCTTTGAAGGACTTGATAATTTTATAACAATGCCTCAAATACCAGGGGAGAAGGACCTTAATGAAAGAAGAGATTTTGTCTCAAGCATCTCCCGAACTGAAGATAAACATTTAGTTCATGATCTTTGCTATTATTTGGGAGCATGGATAGAAGTAAAACATCCCATGCTATGGAATAGTTTGATTGACAAGAAATGGAAGTTGAGCTGTTTATTCAAATGCTTTTTTCAAAAATTTCTTTAAGCATGGAGTTCCAAATATACCAAACTTATAAAGGAACTCATGCCAAGAATTAAACTTCTTCTTCCTCTTTTCACACCTTTTTTAAATTTTCCTCTAGCTTCAGCCTTCTCATAGATTCTATCTTTCTTTCTGTTAATTGTGATTTGAGAATTCATTAGAAATAAGCACTAAGATGAGTTCTGTGTTATTTTGAAAGATAACTAGTGAGACAGTCTCAGCATGGTAGCTGTTTAGAAATTAAACATCTATTTCCACTTTCCGGCAGCCTATATGGTCGTTATTATGAGGAATCATTGTGGACTGATAGATTTAGACACCTGAAGGGCGATTAATCAACCTCGGGGCTTGAGAGTTTAGCGAACTCGGCGTCGGTTCGACCAATGAGGAGAGTCTCGAGGCCCATGATATTTCAGTGCATGCGGGCGGCCATGAGGCGGGAGAGATGCTCGCAGATGGGGACCAGCACTTGACCCGCCTGGTCACTGCTTGCTGCCCGCCAGCTGGTCTTCGAAGTGCACGCCGGCCACGCCCGCTTCCTCGAGCTCCTTGACCAGCTTCATTACCTTTGACAGACCGCCGTCTCCGTTGCAGCATCCGCGATAATCTGCTGGAGGTAGTAGTCCACCAGCTGCTGCCCCACCGTCGCCGGCTTCGAGCACTGTCGGTCCCATTCCCTTCGCCCGTGCAGTTGCTGCGGTTTGACGAATCTCTGGAAGGCCGTGGGCTCTGTGTGGTACTCATGGGTAGGTACCCATGTCGGGCCCCACCTGGGTTGATGTCTGCAAGTAGCATCGAGGCAATCGATATCCATGTATGGAAAATGATGCTCGCAAAACATTCAGTAGAGAAATTCAAAGGCGTAGACTATTGATATCGCGTGGTCCCGTTTTCTCCCTGAGCAGTACATAAGTATTTCGAATATTGTCTGACATGAGGGGGTTTGCAGTGAGGGTTGCAGTACACAGTTCAGAGGTGCCTTTAAGTTTGGGCACTGTAAGCTTCCTCGCTGCAGCTTGTCGCAACGATACAGCTTGTCGCAACGATAAGTCCCATCAGTTAACGTTGGTTCCGCTACGAGCTTTAGACAAGATTTGGTGAAGGCTCTCTGGTGTGCAGTGTGAGCTCATGGGATTTCTTTGCTACAAAAAAAACACCCAGTTTTTCTCGACTTCGAATTGTTTCAATTCATCAGCCCATCTCGCATGCCCAGTGGGTTTATAAGAGCAAGCAAATACCCGAAACACAAACACACAGGCCAACGGTCCACGCAGGAAGCATGAGATGGGACACATCTTTACAGCTCGGAATGTTGAGCATTATCGTCGTCAGTGCAACCGAAAACTTCAACATGTCCCCTTTTGATCACCTGTGTAATCATTGGAGCGAAATTTCTCAGGAATCCGCTTTCAACGAGGATGAACTCGCCCAACCTGGTTGGTTTTTGAATCCCCCGAGTTATAGCCGGCCACTAGATTCATCTGAGACAAGGGTCTACGACGGACGTGCAGCGGTCAAAACTCCAGAAGAATTTCTGTCTCAATATTCTGCGGCTCCAATTGCACTCACAGAAAATCCATCTCTTGTGAATCATGGCATTGGTGCAGATTCATCGTTTTCTGATTCGGCAATTCAGAGGGGAAAATATATTTGGAATGAGGGAAATGAAATATCATCAGAAAAGAATAACCCAATGATCACTCAGTCGTCACACAGCGGGATGGTCAATGATATAATATCTCAAGGACAAGGGGACCCAATTTGGTTTAGAAATTCAATGAATCCAATTACAATCAAAGGGCTGGCCTCTTCTTCATTGAATTCAAATTATGAATTTAGCATTGAAGAGCTTGACGCCTATCATGATTATCTGGCCGATAAGAACGGAGGTGCCCGGTGCCCAGCTGAATCAGGAGGAATTCTAACCAACCAAGAAAACCCATGTACTTCAGGATGCTTGCCATCTGAATTTCAAATTCTACAAGGAGAGCATCCAGCTTGTTTGATTCCTCATGAAATGAATCATGAGGCACTTGTGACCGTTGAAAATTTCTTAAATAATGGCCACCAAGTCAATGTAGATTCTCATTTAATCCATCAGGTGGCCACTTCAACATCCCAAATGGAGAAGGAAAAATCAGGGGGTACCACATATTTCCAAAACTACCATATCTCATGCCAGAAATCTGTTGAAATGAGTGGAAGTGGCTTGCAATTCAACCCAGTGAAAGGAATTCCAAGCTCTCAGGGCCTCAAACAAAAAATATCTGAAACTTGGGATAAATCATCTTTTGCCCAGCCTCAGTATCAAAGTAAAGATATAATCAATGAGGAAGCTGAAGAAAAATCTCCTTTTCAATATTTACCATATGATGCCAGCCTCAAAATAAGAAATAGTATTTTTCCCAAAACAGGAAGAACAATAAGAATAGAGGAAATTTGTCCAAACTTACAGAAAGATGAAGTAGTTGAAAAATCAATGCTTCACAAAATTGTAAATCCAGAGAGATCAAGAGGAATTTTCAGCTTTATGGATGCTCAGTCAACCAAAAATAAGTCAAAATTCAGACCAGTAGATCTTCAATGCATCATAGAGTTTGAGAATCTTCCTAAGGAGGTTAGAAACTCTCTGGAATCAATTTCAAAAATGAATCCAAAGCATGGCCAAAAAGCAAGTTCATTTCACAATACCAAAATTAATAAGACTTGCCAAATTCTAAGGGAAAGACTTCCAAGTCAACTTTCTTTTATAAATAATCATAACCGTTCAAAATTTTTGGAAAAATTCCATGAACTTGAAGGGTGTCATTACAAAAATGTGTGGTGCAAATACTTGCTTGAACAAACAAAAATTGATTTCAAAAGCTACATGGAATATAGCATAACATCCAAGAAACTTCAACCCATCTTCCTACCCTTCTTATATTATGTTCAGATGATTATTACAATTATTCCTTTTGAAAAAGGAGTGAATGATGAACAGATATCCAAATACTATACTGGGCAATTAATTAAAGCTAGCCAATTTTTTGTTGGAATGCATAATTTTCTAATAATGAATCACATAAAAGGAGAGAAGGAACTCAATGAAAGAAGAGATTTTTTATTGCACACTTTCAAGAGGGGAGATCAATATTTACCTCAGAATCTGTGGTTTTTTTTGGAAAAATGGATGCAAGTAGACCATCCAGCACTATGGAATAGGTTGATTGGCAAAAAAGGGATTTTTTCCATTTATTTCAAATGCTTTTTGAACAACCTCTTCTACCATGGAGTTTCCAATTTACCAAATTTTCTAGAACTTTTAATGAAACCCCTGGAGTATTCTTCTTCAAATAAGAGAAGCTTGAAAATATGATTCATAATAATGAATGTGAAATTGAAGCTTCTTCCCACAATATAACATCTGATTCAATCAACTTGTTCTTTTTCTGTTTTAACTTTTGGTAAAAAAATTGTTTAGGTTATCAAAGGTTCTCAGTTTCTTCTGCAATCTAAAATCTAGATGCTAGGAATTTGCAAAAGAGAACCATTGAAAAAAATTTCTGCACTATTTTGATGCTGAAATGAAACATGTCATCAGTTTCATCCATCAGGATGTTTCAGAATTGGAAAATTTGAGTATGCATCAACATCAATCTTCCACTAAAAATGAGTGTGTTGAGATAATCTGCATTGGTTGCGGAGTTTTAGGCTAGTTGTCCTTCAAATTATGCTGGGCTGGTCAAGAGTTTTTGGCTAACAACCACACACTAAAACAAAGAGAGAGAGAGAGAGAGGTGAGCTGAGGTAGCCCAACAGGGGGGGGGAGGGAGAGATCAGAAGAAACCCTTCAACCACTCAAGATGCTGGGGGGGGGGGACCAGAAGAAACCCCTCAACCACTCAAGATGCTATTGATATACTCCATTCACCATAACAAATGAACTTTTAGTTGATGTCAAGTGACATCACATAGCATGGACGGCGAGCTGGGTGTTCCACCCAAGGGTGTCCATGACCTGCGCCCTGTCCGTGGCATTTGCAATGATCATGTCTGGAGCCAGGATGGACAAGGCTGGGTGGGACAGCTCCTTGGTGTGGACTTGTTTCACTGACTCTGAATACTTGTGCAACGGGACACGGTACAGCTCAAACTCTTGTTCTACAGCTGAAATGGATTTTTGTCCAGGTATGCTTGGTGAAGCCTTCAGGTTGGGGAGTTTTCTGAGAAAAGATAGAAGAGGAAACAGGAGAAACCCTGGTGGAAGGTGATTGGCTCCATCAACTCCATCCACCGTTTGCTCATCTCATTGATCCCATCTGCCAAAGCGCCACGCTCCTCAGCAAGGATTTCCGTTTCCTTGGCCAATGGTTTGATCAGTTGGGTATCAGGAGGAGACCGGATTCCAAGGATGTAGCAATGGTCATGGTCGGAGCTGAAGAGCTTAGCAGAAAGTGGGTGCGCGCAATGAGAAGGGTCCCAAGGCCCATGATGCCCCACTGCATGCGGGTGGACTGCCACACTTCTTGCTGCCCACCAAAGTACCACTTCCTCAAAGTGCACGGCGGCCAAGCTGTCCCCAAACTCCTTGGCCAGCTTCATTATCTTCAACCAACCGCCGTGTGTACATAGCATTCGCACTAATTTGCTGGAAGTAGTCCACTGGCTGCTGCATGTTGAACTTAGGGTATGGAGGTACATTTTCACCCCGCCGCAGCGCAGTGAAGGAGAGATTGTAGTGAGATGATCAAGGTTGGAAAACTAATCAGCTGTCATCAGATGTATTTAGTTCTACACATTGTAACCTTGTATTTCTCTTTCTTCATCCAATTTTCTTAGCTTGTTTTCTCAGATTCTCACTCAGTCCCATTCTCCCTTCCTTTGCCTCAGGTCCTTTTCCATTTTCTTCATCATTTCATCTCTCTTTCATCTCTCACACATCTTGTTTTTGTTCAGGTTTTCATCTCCTCTTGTGGTTGCTTGCTTGCTTGCTTGATCACGTCTGCCCCTCATTTGGTTGATACCAAAAGGTTAGAGAAATTCATGATCCAATTTTCCCAGCTTGTTTTCTCAGAGTCTTACTTAGTTTTATTCTCCCTTCCTTTGCCTCAGCTCTTTTGTTGTTCAGGTTTGCATCTCCTCTTGTTGTCTCTTGCTTGCTTGGTCACGTCTGACCCTCATTTGGTTGATAACAAAATTCTTAAAATTAATTACTGCACCACCGTTGCAGGGCCTGTGTACCGGCTTTGGTCCCACTCCTTCTGCTTGTTCAGTCTCTGCGCATTGACCAGTATCTGGACGGCCGTGGGCACTGTGTTGCACGGATAGTTGGCAAAGTTGGGCCCCACCTTGCGGGTTAATTTCATGTTGCACCAAGGCAATCAATATCTAGGTAAAACAGGGCTCACAAAGCATTCAGTAGATAAATCCAAAAGCGGAGATTATGTATAGTGTGGGCCCTTTTACCAGAGCAATATTTTGTATATCTGTCCATTTTGATTGGGTTTACAGACCCCTGAAGTTTTGTAAATGAATTAATAATTAAGCTTCCTTTTTGCATGCTTTCTCAAAGATAAGTTCTATCACTTAGCAGTTGTTCTGCTACAAGTTTTCCTGTCTTTGGTTCAATCTCATGGTTTTTTTTTTTCAAAAAAGTACTTGGTTTTTCTTTATTCTTTTTGTCTTTGACTTGATTCAACTCATGAGTCAAAATGCCATCTCACATGCCCAATGAGTGAGTGTGCAAGGGCAAGCAAATACTCAAAACAATATCACCAATGGTCCAAGCAGCAAGCATGAGATGGGACACACCTCTAGAGCTTGAAATTTTGGCCATCCTTGTTGTCAGTGCAACCAAAAAGCTGAAGATGCCTCATTCTGCGCACCTGTGTAATCCTGGGAGCAAGATTTCTTTGGAATCAGCTTCCAACAAGGAAAAAATGGGCGGGACTGGTTGGTTTCCAAGTCCCCCGGAATATGGCCGGCCCCTTTCATCTGAAATAAGGGACTGCAAAGGACCTGCAGCGGTCAACGCTGTAAAGGAATTTTGGGATGGATATTTTATGGCTCCATTTGCACTTGCAGAAAATCCATCTCTCAAGAACCATAATAAAGATTCATTGCTTTCTGACTGCCCAATGAAGAGGGGAAAAGATATTTGAAATGGGGGAAATGTGACCTCCTCAAACAAGAATGATCCAATGGTCACTCAGTTGTCACACAGCAGGATGGTCAAAAAAAGAATAGCTCAAGTGGACTCAACTCCATTTACAGTGGCGCAAGGCATTCCGCTGTACACCGTTGCCACCAAAAGTTGGTTTGGGCCCGCGGGCCCAATGTTTGTGGACAGTGTGGGCCTATAACCCATTTTTATTATAGATTTGGGCATCTTGAGGGTTGTAGATTCCATACATATAAGGGCTAAGGCGTCAGGGCTGTAGTTTAAAAAATCTTTTTTTGAGGGGTCAACGTTTTGGACAGAGGATTACAATGGATTGTAGAGGCTCCCCCTTGCTGAACAGAATACTGTAGATTTTATATTCAATAAGCAGAGAAACAGATGTTGAAGAGAGAGAGACAAGAGAGCAAGAAAGGAAGCATAAAAAAGGTGGAAAACCAAGTAAGGCAGTCTACGAGGTGAGGATATCGATCTGCATCGCTGCCCGATGAGCAATACAGCAATGCAAGGTGTATTTTTTCATTAAAAGGAATGAATGTGGGCCATTGTAGCCTTGTTCATAGGCTGAAATCTGGCAATCAATCCTTTGGAAGTATTTTTGAATTGTGGTAAGTGGGCAGGTTTTTCAAATTCTCTCAAAGAGAGCTTTATATTTGCTTAATGTTTTACATTTGTGTGTCTCTTTCCGATATGCTGAGAAAAGTCAACAGTTAACAAACAGCCAGCTCCAAATAAGATAGAAGAAAAGCTAATTACCAATCTTAATGAATGACCAAAACAGCTCAATGGGATTCAATTCACAGTGGAATTTGGGAAAGAACAGACAGATGTGCCCGGCATCTTCAATAATGGTTAAGACTGTAACAACGGTCTCTCTTGTTGAAAGTTGGATTGAAGCTGCATGACTCGAAACCAGCAGCAGGGAGGTTTGATCGCAATATTGTTCTGATTGCTGGTTTGAGGAGTGAGATTGGAGAATCCTTCTTCATGAAAGATTTCTTTGACACATTGTTCTTGAGACAGAAAGTAGCCATTGGCTTCAGCCTGTTGAATCAATTGTTCCAATCATTTGTTTGCATCTTTGCCCAAACCCAAAGTGATGCAATTGGTGCATTTAAACTTGAAGGCCGGCTTTTTCAATTCTTGATTCCTTTGAGAGTAATACTTCCAAAGACCACGCTCTTCAAGGATAGCACGGATGCCTTTTGGTTTTCCAGCGCGGAGCGGATCGGGATGGTCCTTGCTGTATAAAAAGGTTTGAACCTGTCCGCGCAGATGAGAGGGTATAAAAGGGTTGTCTGAGGGGATGATTGAGACGCGGAGATGAGACTGCTTGCCACTGAATCCAAGGTTCATGTTCTGGGCTTGTAATGCTGACGGCGAATAGGCTCCGTGAGCTGATGAACAGTCAAACACAAACACAGCCTGGCACCCTGGGTGTGTTTTGTTGAAGATTGGAATGGCTTTCTTGGTGACTTGCGACCACAATTGCTGCATGTCCCACCACTTTTCGCCAGTTGATCCTGGGTAGATTATGGTAGCGGCATTGTTTGATCCCAAATTATTGGCTGAGATTGAAGGACGGGTTAATCAACCGGTTGATTCAAGTACAAAATCTGATATATGGATTAATTGGCCCAAGTTTTTTGTTTGTAACTGCCTTGTTCCAGGGAGAAGCCATGCAAAACTTGGCCTTTCTTAAGTGTGGACTGTAGATTCATCGTGGAATATAAAGACAGTTTCTTTGCTTTCACCAAGGATTTCAGGATCAACTGATGCAGCCATTTCTAGATTATTGCTTCCATACAATCAGGATTGTTTTTGAAGTTCCGTATATTCTTTAATGTAGGCCTTCCTGGACTCTACCACGTCATCCCGCTTGTGGCCATCAAAGTATATTGACTTGCAGTATTCTTGCGGACTGAAACCAAGCTTATACATCCAGGAAGTTGCTGTTTGTTGGCTAATTGTCTTGTGAATGTTGAAAGAAGGGAAAATTTGATTCAAGACATGGTCGCGGAACGAGTTTGGAGTTACCTAATTTTGGCTGAATATCAGTCAAGGATGTTGGACAAAGTATTAACTAGTGGAATGAGATGACTCCCCAAACCAATTGTTTGACTGGAAGCCCACTGAAAGATTGCACGTCAAAGATTCATATCATTCAAGAAGGTTTTGTGTGTTTGATTATTTCCACGTTCAATTATCTTTATCTCTTTGTTATTGACAACATATACTGCCTGGTCAGCAATCTGGCGAGCATGGTAAATTCCGCTTCTTGGAACAAGTGGGGCTGAAAGTTCTGGAGGAGGAGCTTTTTGGATAGCAGAAATAGTGGTTTCAAGTGATGCAGTGAGGCTTGGTTTCTGCACCCCAGACAGTGTATATTGAAGTCGGAGAGAATTGAACTGATGATGATCAGAAATTAATAGGACTGTTCACATTTGAACTTTAACACTAATTTTATGGCACTTATCATATGTCAGGCTACGTGATGCCAAGGACTGAACCTTCTAGCTACACGGCCGGCAAAATAAATAGATAAGGTTATAAAAATATAAAAAAATATTTTTTATGAGTTTTGGGAATTTTAGAGTCCTTTGGGGACGTGGAAATAATAATAAAAATGAGGATTTTGCGGAATAGGTAATATTCCAGAGGGGCCTGCAAGCAGGGGTGTTTTGGGGTGCCCTCTAATAATCAGGACCTGTAAACAGGGTGGTTTTGACTTGTAACCTGATCTTCTGGGGCCTGCAAGCAGGGGTGTTTATTGTGCCCAGGATATATGGTGGGGAGGAATTGGTAACAAGAAAGATACTCACTATTTCTTGTTACAGAAATCCTCCAAGGTGGGTGACAGGGTAACAGAAGTGGCTGGTGATGATGGTGAGTGTTCTGTTGACGCTGGAAGAGGGCTAAATAATATACTGAATGTTCACAAGGTTGGACACAAGGCTATAAGCTAGTGGACAATGCTGAGTGATAAGTTTCAGTGGTAATAATAAAAGCTGGGGAATCCTCAAAAGGGGGGACTCAAGGGTCTTTAAATATTCTTAAGAGACCCTTGGGGACGAAATCTGAAAGCTTGAATATAGCAGGGGACTGATCTTGGATCAACAAATCTATTGAGTGGATCATTTGGTAGATCTTCCCTGGGCCAGATCAGTAGGAGATCCGTGTGAGTAATGGATCTTTATTGATGATCACATTTGTATGGCACTTTCCCAGAGTTAGTAGATCTTATTGTTTCATTAGTATTTTCGTCTCTGGGGCCTGTTACATGTGTTAAAGGTTTTGTACATGTGTGACAGGTCTTTTGTAGTTATTTTTTTTATTTGTTATAAGTGTTTTTGTTATATTGTATAAGTCCTAGAAGGAGTTATATTTGAGGGGTCATTTTGGTGAGTGACCCTAGGTTAATTTTAGTGTAGAATCCATTTCTGAACTCCTTTTTACAATATTGTTATTAGTTTAGTAGTTATTAATTATTTTGTTATATGTTTTGTTACTTTTGTTACTATGAATTATTTTGATATATATCTTTTGTTACTTTTGTTACTGTGTTGGCTTGTCTCTTACATAGTGGCAAGCTGACATTCCCTACCTCTAAGATGAGTCTTCTAGACTCAGGATGAAAGATATTAATTCCTTTTGCTAGCTCTATAGTTTCTCAAGTGAATAGCTCCATCAGGGATGTTATTTTCAGGTAGCCATTCATCTTTGTCTGCTGATTGATTTTTCCATCTAATCAGGTATAGTCTAGTGTCTTTTCCATTAATCCTTTCTTTCTTTTCTTTTAGGATTTCATGTACCTTAAATTTTTCTTTCTCAGGTGTCTCTAGTAGTGGCAATGGTTGTCTTGTCACTTCTTCTTCTGGCCTATTTTCATAAGGTTTGACTAAGCTGACAGGGAATACTGGGTGTTTTCTGGACAGTTCTTCACTGAGAATCACTTCTACGGCATTCTTCCCATGAAGTTTGACAATAGTGAAAGGTCCAACAAAAGAAGGTTTGAGTTTCTTATTTCCTCCAAGGTTGTTAAAGTTGACAGTAGATAATAGAATTTTATCACCTATTTTGAACTCAGGTTCTCTATGTCCTTTATCCCACCTCTGTTTATTATACTCAACTGCTTCTTGTACACATCTGTTGGCGTGGGCATGTGTTATATCAAGCATGCTCTTGAAGTCCAAAGCTGTAGGGTGGACATTGGGTAGTTTATTGTTGATGTTATCCTTAGGGAGTCTAGGGATCCAGCCTCTTTCGAGAATGTAAGGTGCTTCTTTGGTGGTGGAATGTTTACTACTGTTATATGCTACTTCTAGAGCTGGAAGTAAACTGACCCAATCATGAGTGTAACCATCTTTATTCTTGAATTCTAATCCAAAGGAGCAGAATCTCCTGATCATTTCCTCAAGGGTTTGGATCATCCTTTCAGCTAGGCCATCAGTCTGAGGATGATAGGCTGTGGAGAAGGCTAGCTTTGTGCCTAGCATATCATGAAGATTCCTCCAGAATTCTGAGGTGAACTTAGGGTCACGGTCACTGATGATTATTTTGGGTATACCTACATCAGCCATGATCCTGTTCCAGAAGAGAATAGCTACTTCCATGGCTGTATCATCTTTGTGGTTGGGGATGAATCTAGCTCTTTTGGAGAATCTGTCTACTACAACTAGAACTGAGTTGTATGAATAGGATCCTCCTGGTGGTAGTCCAGTGACAAAGTCCATGTTGATAATTTCCCATCTTGTGGAGGGTTCTTGGATGGCTTGGAGCAGGCCATATCTTTTACCTGTTTGTTTGTTAGATTTCTGGCACGTATCACAGGTTGATATATAATGATGGACTTGGTTCTTCCATCCAACCCACCATGCTGTTTGTTTGACTCTTTCTATTGTTCTTTCTGCTGATAGATGTCCAGCTGAAACAATATCATGTCACTCATGTAACACATTCTTAATCTGGGTTTCATCTGTAAGTACAAGGATGCTATAATGTCTATTCCTAAAATACAGTAGTCCCTCTTGGAGGGTAAATTGTCCATCCTTGTAGTGTTTAGAAAGTGTATCTGGTAGACTTGCTATTAGTTCGGGGGAGCTGTTATCATTGCTTAGGATATTAATAAGTTTAAGCAATTCACAGTCTGCATTGTAGCTTTGTCTAACCATTTCATAGAAAGCATTGTCTAAGTCACATATATGTATCCCTAATATAGGGAAGATATCATCATCTTCTGGGTCATAGGCTGGGTTGTCAGGTGTGTTGGGGAGAGCCCATCTGCTTAATCCATCTGCATTTTTATGTTTGGCGCCTTCTTTATGGATGATGGTAATTTGTCCTCTATATTGTTGAATAGCTATCTGCCATCTGAGCATGTGTCTGTTGGGACTCTTCATGTTGACCAGAGTCTTGACTGCTGTGCAATCTGTGATAACCACAAAGGTAGAACCCTCTAAGTAGTAATGCAATTTCTCTAGCGCCCATACTAATGCTAGGCATTCCATTTGGCTTGCCCCGTATCTTTGTTCAGATTTCTTGATTTGTCTGGATATAAATACTATTGGTTTCTCTGTTTTTATATCATCTATAAGAAATTCTTGATGTAAAGCAGCTCCTAGACCATCTAGACAGGCATCTATGTAGAGGATAAAGGGTAAGTTATAGTCTGGTTGGGCTAGGACTGGGGCTTTGGTGAGTAACTTTTTGAGTTCCTCAAAATTCATCACTCTATCATATGTCATTTCAAACAGGGTGTCATTATTACAAAGTTCATATAAATTTTTGCTAAAATTAGCAAATTTAGGAATATGAGATCTATAATAACTACAGAATCCTAAGAAAGACATAATTTCTTTCCTATTCTGTGGCATATCTTTCTTTAAAACTGCTGCTACTTTGTTTTGGTCAACTGCCAAAGTCAAACCTGAAACTATGTGGCCTAGTGCTTTAAGTTCTCCATAGCCAAAGTTACACTTTTTCATAGACATTTTTAATCCTGCTTTGGCAGCTTTGTCAAGTACCAAAGCTATCTTCTCTTTATGGGTATCCCAGTCATCTGAATAGATAATGATGACATCTATGTATATCATCATCCAGTTCTGTCTTATGTAAGAGCCAAAGATTGAGTCCATCATTCTTTGGAAGTGAGAAGGGGCATTCTTAATCCCAAAAGGCATTCTGAGATACTCATAAATGCCTAGATGACATATGATCCTCAAGTATTGTCTGCTATCAGGATCTATAGGGATTTGGTGAAAACCTTTGAGTACGTCCATGGTAGTGATATACTTGGCTTTAGACAAGTTATGCAAGGAATGATCAATCCTGGGGATGGGATAATAATCAGGCTTGGTGTAATTGTTTAGGGCTCTAAAATCTCCTACCATCCTGGATTTATCATTATGCCATGCTATCATAACAGGAGTGGTGATCTCCACTTGTTCATTGTGGCCTACTTTACGGATGACCTTCAATTCTAGGAGTTCCTTGATGTGTGTTTCTAAGGCTTCTCTGGATAAGGGGCTAGAGGGATAAGGGGGTCTTCTGAGGAGAGGAGGGTACGGACGTTGGACAGTCAGCTCAAGTTTCATATCATGTCCTTTGATGTTACCTATGGGCTCATCTGTAGTACAGAAAGCTTCTTTGTACTCACAGCATATTTGTAATACTTCTTGTTTTTGACTATCTGACAAGATATCACTAACTGCTGCTTGTTTGAAGTATTCTTTATCAAAGGCTTCCAGTTCTTTTTTCTGATGTTTTGATGTGTATCCTTTGTCTTCTATAACAGAGTTGATGTTACATATATGAAATTTTTTTTTCCAATCTCCTCCAATAGTATAACATCTGTCTTTGCTCTGAAAGATATCAATCCCATACATGCAGAAGGTGTCATTTCCTAGGATCAAGTAATTACATATAGCATCTTCAAAGACAACAAATTCAACTAAGAGTCTGATAGAGCCTTTGACGTGTGGAAATACCAGTGGCATGGAGATGATACCAATGGGCTTCATAGTGGTACTACAGCTGCTGAATTTAGCTTTGGGTACTGGAAGGAGGTGATGCTTCCAGTCTGGGTAATATTCATCTAAGAAAGTACTACTGGTGCATGAGTAGAAGGCACCTATGTCTAGGAGGACTTTGACTTCCTTTCTTTGGAACAACACAAATGTGTAGCTAGTTCTACCTAACGTATAATTCATTCCTTGAGCAGGTTTATTGGTCATAAGTTTGGCGTCAGAAATATGTCCTACTTCCATGGTGTTATCCCATCTGAGGGGTAGGTTAGAATCTCCTTGGATGGCATTTATTTCTACTTCATTGCCTATATCAGCTTGAATAACCATAATACCATTGGTCTGAATGATTTCAAATTGAGATCTAGTATCTTCATCATCTTCTGACTCAGTACAAACATTGTTATCATTATGGTCTTCTTCACTTTCAGCACTGATGTTATTAATATTTCTCCTGGGATGGGGGCAATCTGGTCTTTTATGTCCCTTTTCCCTACAGTTATGGCATTCTGGAATGGGAGCTTTCTTAGGGTAGTCCTCTTTTTTATCCTTAATTTCTTTGGATTTCTCTCCTTCTGGGATGTTATTAGAGGTTTTATCTTTGAATTTCCTATTCATGCCTGTCATTTCCACTACTTCTTCAATGGTAGCTACCAAGTTAGACAGATCTGTATCTAGGTTCATTCTGCATCTGACTGCATGTTCGAGATGTCCCCTACATTTATCTAGGATTTTCTCATTCATGTCTTCTTGCGTTAAATTTTTATAGATACATTCAAGTCTTCTCTTTTGGACAAGGCACCAATCATGGGCATTATGTTTGGTGGGGTCAAATTGGTCTGTTTCAAAGGCTTTCCTAATCTTTTTACGCCAAATCCTAGTTCCAAATTGAGCATGGATGAGTTTCTTCCAGGTTGTCCAGTCTTGTAACCCAATAGCTGCTTGTTTAGTAATGAACCAGTCTAAGGCTACTCCTTTGAATAATCTGGGTAGTCTGACTAGTACTATTTCATCAGTAGTTTGGAAAGAAGTTACTATATGATCAATGTAATTAATAAATGTGATGTGGTCATATTCTCCTGTTCCTGAGAACTTTGGCCAATCTTTTACTGGGGGTAATAATTTATTAATATCTCTGCTATCTGACTTAATAAAAGGAGAGGGATTATTTCTGGGGTTCTCAGCTGATGAGTTGGATGGAGAGTCCTCAGGAAGAGGTGGAAGAGGAGGGACACCACCATCACCAGGATTATTTACTGGTTTGTGGGAAGGATGTTGGTGTTCTGTCATGTCACTCAACTGTGTTAAAGATACTTTTACGTCCCTAATGTCATTCTTCATCATGTTCATTTCAGAAGAAAACATTTGGAACAACTGTTGCATTTGATGGACAATAACAGAGTTTTGTTCTAGGATTAATTTATTAATTTTATCAAATTCTTTTTGACTTTTGACTTGATTTTCAACAATAATGTCTTGTTGTATTATGGCAGTCATCTGATCAACATTTTTGTTAATATTTTCTTCCATTTATTTTAAATTATTGTTAAATGTTTTTTCATTGTTTTGTATTTTATTGTTAATATTTGTTTCCAGCTCTGTGATTCTGTTATGCAGAGAACTCACTTTGTTGTTATTAATCAAACCTAAGTCATTGTTCTTGATTAAGGAACTGTTGATTCTCTCATTGGTGTTAATATTAATTAATCCTAGCTCATTAAGTTTGGCTAGGGAATCAATTATTCTTTCATTGGTCTCTAAGACATGTTTTGGCTTGGAGGGACTTGGAATAGATAAGTTTTTTATTTCATTCAGAGTTACTTTGCATTTCTTGTCAATTTTCTTCAGGACAGTAGTTACATGACTTCGGCTATTGTGATCAAGGGTAGATAAGTTGGAATGGATAGAAGAGAGGTGTTCAATAATGAGAGAGGGGAGGGGATCATCCACTATCCTCGCTTGGTCGCTTTGTACAGACTGCGGACGGCCGAGGCAATGTCCGCTACCTCGGCCCAAGTATCCTGGTCGTCGTATTTCATGCGGCGGTAGGCTGAAGACTTTGGTTTGCCCTCTCGTTTGGCTTGAGGAGGGAATAGAGCTCTTTTGACGTCCCATGGGTTCCATCCCTTGACGTAAGATTCGATCTTGTTGTTCGGGATCAGTTTCTGTAAGCTTTTTTGATTCTCTTGCGCCCGGGTTAGCAGTGTCTTCATATCAGTTGAATTGCCGTCCTTCTGAGCTTGGAGAAATCTCGCGTGTATCGCTACATGGTCCTTGACCATGACTTGGACTTGGTTGGACTTGCTGAGCAAGGAGATCTCGTCGGTCAGATTCTCTTGATGGGTGATGATTACTAAGTCGTTGTCTTTGGATGTCGGGGGTAAATGGGTAGCTCCCAACGAGATCAGGGATTGATCTATTTCCATCGCCGATGATCGTTCTTTCGGTGGGTCCACTCTCTTGATCCGAGGAAGGGTCATCGCTTTGACTCGGGCTGCGAGATCGGTCGTTGAGCTGACCGTTTCTTTTGCGTGGTCTTGTTGCGGGAGGGAGGAGTCCTGCAAGTTCGGGTCGTCTAGATCTGGTACTCATGGTATAGATCAGTTTAATATGGTAGACGTGTAAGGGTGAGATAGGATAGAGACTAAGCTTACCGTAGTCGAGGAAATCTTTGTTCGCTTCGATTTCCTCTATATTACTGTCCGTAGCGGGTACGTTATCCTTGCTTGCGTAGTTAGGTACTAAACGACTGGGGTTTGCTGAGGGGACGTTCGTGATTAAACTTCCGGAGTTAGCGGTAGTTAGGAAGGGAGTTGTCACGGGAGGATTCACTGTAGATAGGAATAGTTAGTTTACTGAGGTTAATATAGATGAGAGAAACAGAAGACTCACTCCTTTCTAAGTATCGTTGGCGTCTAGTCTCTGCGTGGGATCTAACCAGATTGTTGAATGCAATCTGATATTCGAGATCGAGATCTTTCTGTTCTTCGATTCTTCTGAGAGCAATCGAGAGTTTCGCTTCGTAGGGTAATAGGTTGTATGGAGAAGGCTCGATAGACGCAATGTAAGATTCTTTCTCTTGTGTCAGTCGGTCGATCCAGTATTTAACTAGCTGGGCGGTCTTGGTGGGCGTCACTAAAGCAGAGAAGCCAAAGTATCAGTTTGTTGTAGTGGAGAATGATATAGAAGGAGGGGGACAAGTTGTTTGAACCTTTTAACTTTAGTAGTCTCTTTTATCTCCAGGATAAAAGAGTCGGGCCAGAAAGGTAGGTACGATCGATGCAAGGATAAGCACTTTCTGGAGGTAGGTATGGTCGATGGTGGGTAGTTTTGGATATCTAGGTGAGTAGATGCAAGCAAAAGGTCAGTATAGGTTATTTTGGTAGGGAGATATAAGTATAGTAGTAAATTTTTTTACTCACCAATGGGTATTGCTAGGATACTGGGGAGGCGAGGTGCGTAGAACGGTTGGTGTTGTTTGAGGTCGGGGTGAGGTATGAGGGATGTGAGTGGTAGAAGGTGAGATTTGAACTGGCGGTATGTCCTCCGCCTTTGGAGATGGGAAGGTAGAAGAATCACGGAACTTAGTTCAGTTTCACAGGTTTTGAATTTTGGATGCGCGCGGCAGAAACACGGCAGAAATGAAAAAAGCGGGTTTTTATCTTTTGGGTAAAAGATAAAAATAATTCCCGGCCAGACCCCCAATTGTCAGGCTACGTGATGCCAAGGACTGAACCTTCTAGCTACACGGCCGGCAAAATAAATAGATAAGGTTATAAAAATATAAAAAAAATATTTTTTATGAGTTTTGGGAATTTTAGAGTCCTTTGGGGACGTGGAAATAATAATAAAAATGAGGATTTTGCGGAATAGGTAATATTCCAGAGGGGCCTGCAAGCAGGGGTGTTTTGGGGTGCCCTCTAATAATCAGGACCTGTAAACAGGGTGGTTTTGACTTGTAACCTGATCTTCTGGGGCCTGCAAGCAGGGGTGTTTATTGTGCCCAGGATATATGGTGGGGAGGAATTGGTAACAAGAAAGATACTCACTATTTCTTGTTACAGAAATCCTCCAAGGTGGGTGACAGGGTAACAGAAGTGGCTGGTGATGATGGTGAGTGTTCTGTTGACGCTGGAAGAGGGCTAAATAATATACTGAATGTTCACAAGGTTGGACACAAGGCTATAAGCTAGTGGACAATGCTGAGTGATAAGTTTCAGTGGTAATAATAAAAGCTGGGGAATCCTCAAAAGGGGGGACTCAAGGGTCTTTAAATATTCTTAAGAGACCCTTGGGGACGAAATCTGAAAGCTTGAATATAGCAGGGGACTGATCTTGGATCAACAAATCTATTGAGTGGATCATTTGGTAGATCTTCCCTGGGCCAGATCAGTAGGAGATCCGTGTGAGTAATGGATCTTTATTGATGATCACATTTGTATGGCACTTTCCCAGAGTTAGTAGATCTTATTGTTTCATTAGTATTTTCGTCTCTGGGGCCTGTTACATGTGTTAAAGGTTTTGTACATGTGTGACAGGTCTTTTGTAGTTATTTTTTTTATTTGTTATAAGTGTTTTTGTTATATTGTATAAGTCCTAGAAGGAGTTATATTTGAGGGGTCATTTTGGTGAGTGACCCTAGGTTAATTTTAGTGTAGAATCCATTTCTGAACTCCTTTTTACAATATTGTTATTAGTTTAGTAGTTATTAATTATTTTGTTATATGTTTTGTTACTTTTGTTACTATGAATTATTTTGATATATATCTTTTGTTACTTTTGTTACTGTGTTGGCTTGTCTCTTACATAGTGGCAAGCTGACATCATAAATTTTTCATTAAAATTTTGACTTACTGTAATTCTTCTGAAACATCAACATACTGAGGTATGAAAACTTTATCAAATTTTATGTGTGAAGTGTGTTAAAAACAGGCTTAAAGTCCAGACATGAACCGGGCATTGTGTTGGCCAGGTACTTGTATTTTGGGTTGTCCTTTAGCTTATCCTGGCATTGCTTTGTCACAATTGAAATTGCTGAATTGAGCTCAGACCATTTGATCTTGGCAGCGGCCTCTTTGATTTTGAGCTGATTTCAACAGGAGATGAGAGATAGCTTGCCATTTGTTTGGCTAATCAACATTCAAGTGATTCTGATGAGATGTGTGCGGTAACACCTTCACAGCAAGGTAAGATGTTGACGTTAGGTTGGTCCGTATCAGAAGCTTCAGGTTGAGTTATTGCTACAGGTTTCTTCAGCCAGTTTGTCATGATTTTATTGTTCTTTCCAACAGCTTGGTGAAAGTTCTTCTTGTAGTTGCACTTGGTTGAACGTGGGAGAGGCCGTGGAATAAGTTTTTCTGAGGCAGAGTTGGGGTTCTTGATGGGTTTTTGGTATCCGGTTCCACCTGAAGCCAAGACTCAACCCAAAACAGAAGTTTTATCTATAATTTCATTTGAAAAGAGAGGCCAGAGATTTTCAACAATTTCGTTTGTGTCTTCTGTGTTGTCTTCCTCAAAATCCAAGTCGGTGTTGTGGGACATGGTGCCAAGAAGTTGAACAAAATCATTTGCTTGGTTCCTCTGTTCAATTTCCTCATTTTGAAGGGAAGAAAGTTCATCGTCCTCTATAAGAATTGGTTTGTCTTGTGTTTCACCTTCATTGTCTATTGGGATTGGTTTGGCCTGCTTGACAGTGGGTTTTGCCTTCTTTTTGGTGGGTTTTGGGGTTGATTTCTGTTGTTTTTCAAGAGCTTCACAACGTCTTCCTTTGGGCAAAGCGGACTTTTTTGACAACCATTGTGTGGTTTTCTAGGTTGATGGTGGTGCTTGAGATTTGAAGGGCATACTCAAATGAGCTGCTTTTTTCTGATTTTTCCAATCCTGAACCCTATATTCTCCCCCTCCCCCGCCCCCTCCGGGGGGTTTTCCAGATTTTTTTTGGGTCAGCCTTAAGGCACTCCAATAATTTGCTACGTGCACGCCAATTTTTTGGCTGTGGCAAGCCAGTATGCCAAAAGCCTTGGCGTGCCGGAGGGATGTACACCAAACATTTGGCGTACTGAGAAAGGTACTCCAGGGTGCATGGAGTACCAACCTTGGCACTCCAAAGATACCCAATAAAATGGAGTGCAGCTTGATGTACTCCATAAAAATGGAGTGCATTGAAGTGGCACTCCAATTTTACCTGAGAAATATGGCTGTGACAGTTGGCTTGCGTCACATAAAATGGAGTACAACACGGTGCACGCCAAAAAAAAATCCTGGTGTGCATCAATAGTAAGCCAGGTAAATTGGTGTGCTGTTTAATTGCACTCCACAGTGCGCCAGGTGTATGATAGGCAACAAGCCCATACAATCATCATTTCATTTCATTAATTGACTTCACTGCTAGCCTTGAACATTGCGCAGGAAGATCAATCAAAAGAAGAAGAAAAAAAACAAGATATATATATAAAAACAGAAATAAATCAAGTTGCCTTGGTCACCTTTTGCTCATAGAGATCCAGGCCCCTCTTGACATGGATGAGCCAATTTTTTGCACTTTTGGTAGTATGCTTGGCAGCTGAAAGGAGAGGAGGGATTGGCTTGACTCCATCTTCTGCGTCCACATCTGCCAACACCCAGTGTTTCCCAACATAGAGCAGGTAAATTGGATCATTGGATACGCCGGAGTTGGGACCAAGCCGCAGTGGAAGAAACAAGCGGCTGTCTTCTAACGCTAGGAAAACAATTGGTCGTCTGTATAAGCTGGAAAGAATTTGACCGTGAGATAACTTGCTGAGCCACTTTTTGACTCCAATTCTGGTCTTCAAATCTTCAACATGAAGGCAGTCGATGATTTGGTCAATTGATTTCTTGCCGCCTTCTAGCTTTGAGTAAAGGGGTTTGTTTTGAGAGATCTCTTCAAGCATCTCGTTCCTAACAAGAAGCCATCCATTCTTGTCGTAACCAAGAGCTCTTGCAATGCATTGGAAACCACAGTTTTCATCAGGTAGAGGATTGAAGATGGATTTTACATATGGTAGGAGGAAATCTGGGATATGCGGAGTGTATGTCTAATCAAATATACAGGTAATCAATATTCATCTCTTTTTTTTTCATTGATTTAATGAGAAGTAAAATCACCTCAACCAGCCTGATCTCTCCGCCTTCTGGGTCTGAATCGCTTAAAACACACGCCTCTTCACACTTGGATGAAGACTCTTCATTGTGGTATTTGCTTCCTTCATTGTCTTGACTTTCTTTACCGCTTCTTTCTGCTTCTTCATTGTCGAGATTTTTTTTCATTCGCTTCAACAACTGTTCCAAAGAATCCAATTAGGCTCTCTTCTTGGTGGTTTGCTCCTTTTTTAAGTTTGCTTCAATGACTTCAAACGCAGAAGGGTTTCTTTTATTCAATGTTGATTGAGTTTTCTTTGTTGATGGTCTTCCTTTGGTTTTTCTTTTTATTTTGGGAGCTTGAATTGGTACAGCATGGTGTGTTCCCGCAACGATTTGATTGACTTGAAGAAGGATCTTTTTGAGGGAATGGCGCCCTTCGTGAGAGAGCGCAACCCCTGTGAGAACTCCTTTTGGGATAGGTTGGCAGTCTTGTGAGGGGGAAATAACTGAGATAATATTTCAAGTATGTATGAACTATTATGACTGTTACGGGTGGTTTGAAAGACCTGCCCCTCTCATATACTACATAAGAGCTAACACGACAAAATTATTTATTTGATGTGGCTAACTAATGATAGAGAAACTTACATGTAGTAGTCTCTAATCAGGCTTAGATCAACTTTCTTCTTCAGCAATATCACCTTGAGTGTGCGTGGATCTTTGATATATTGTAGTGAATGAGATAAGATAAGTGAAGATTGATAGAGTGGAAGTGATGATCAAGATTATACGTTGAGTTGAGCAATAAGAGCTAATGAAATCTTTTTATCTTTTGTACTTATGTGAAATAGATGAAGATGAATATGGAGTCTGATAATGGAGGGAAAGAGTTGGGGTCCGTGTGTGTTAGTTGAGTAAGTTCTTTTCTTTTCTTACCTAATCTTATTGATGAGTGCTTGATGAGTATGGTGAGTAATTCTATTTGATGGGATGGGTGTCCAGTGGGTGCCTGGTGAGGTGGGTATCCGTGGCTGGATGATGGGATGATGAGGGGGAAGAGGCCCTCCTTTTATATTGAATAGTGAGGCACTTTTGCTGCTGTGAAAGCCCTTTGAGGCATTTTTGCTGGTGAGGATCTGAAGCATGTCTTCTGATTGGTCAGAACTTGATGTCTGAATCCTACGTGATGATTGGTCAGAGCTGAGCCGTGCGTCCTTATTGGTCAGAGCTTGATGACTGAATTCTTCTATAGTTTTCCTGTCTGAACCGTGAGCTCTGATTGGTCAGAACTTGATGAGCTAATTCTTCCTGAGACTTCTGGCTGAACCGTGTGTCCTGATTGGCCAGACTTCTATTTCTGAATCCTATGTGTTAATTGGTCAGAACTTGATGGCTGAACTGTACGTGATGATTGGTCAGAGTTGATTATGTAAGACTATGGACTAAAACTATGGACTAAGATATGGCTATGTGATTTTCCCTGTGCTATGTACTTATAAAACTATGTATAAAGACTATGTATATATAACTATGGATTAAGTGGGACTAGCCCGGAGGTTTGACTGAGTGACTATGGTTTAAGTACCAGCAAGAGTGGAAATATGTAGTGATATGTCTAGGTCTGTGACACCTCTGAGGGGATAATTGATCCTTGTGTCATATTTGATACTTGAAACCTAAATAGCACACCACACTGCCAGCTTTTTGATTTCTTGGTCCAAATCAATTTGGTTATCATCATCCGTTTGCTATATCAGTGCAAAGCAATATCAAAATAAATTAAAGATGCTATCAGAAGCAATTAGAAGAAGTTGAAAAAGAAAATCAGACTTGGACTGTAGTTTCAGGGTTATATTTGAGATTCCATTGAGAATGAAAATCTTCAGGGGCCAAACCATCCCTTTCTTCAAGGATCTTGTTAATCCTGTGAGCACAAGGAATACCAATCCCAATGCTCAAAGTTTTTGAGCACGCTTTGGTTGGATTGAGCTTGGTAAGCCGTGCGTATTGATCTAAGCAAATCTTGATTGCAAATGATGAGATGCGGCCAAGGAGGGGAATGCAACATTTGGGCACATTGACCAATGTCTTGATGTTAACTCTACCAATCAATTTGTGAACTTGGTTGATTTGGGTGTTGATTGCATGAGATAACAAGTTGAATACCAAGAGCAATTCACCAGTTGAATTCTTTATAAAATTCTTGAGGTAGGCGTGACCAGATTTGAATCTAGAGGTGTTGAGATTTTGAAGGTGTGGATGCTGGCATGCCCATGCCACAACAAATAACTCCTTCACCGGAAGGATGTTTTGTTCTAGGTAATTGAGTACAGCTGGTCAATTTGCAAGGAAAGTCTTCAGATTGGCTAGATTTGCATTGAACAACGATTCCGTTTTTGCGCAAGTGATTTTCTGCCAGAGGGAAGTAAACAATTCCCACTGGTCTTTTGCTTTATTGGCTGGATCCTTTGAGTGTGACCCCGGAAAATATTTCTTGCAGTTTGTTGCTATGTTCTTATTGATATGCCACGTGCACAGGTTGGCTTGAGAATCGGGGAAGACCGCATGCAATGCTTTTTGTAAAGCAGCATCTCAATTGGTGATAAACACCTCAATACGTAGCGGTCGCCAAACATTCTTCTTCAGATTATTCACGGCCCACTGGTAGTTATTGTCATCTTTGTAAGTCAAAAAGCAAAAGGCAATAAAAAAAGATTGGTTTGTTGCTGTTTGACCAATTACATGTAACAAGGGAAGATTGTATTGGTTTGTCTTGTATGTTGAATTTAGAAGAGCAATGTGGTGATTGATTTGCGCAAGGTGGATTGCACCTGGGTGAGCAAAGAAAAGGTTGAGAACATCATCGCTGGAGTTAACCTTGAAATCGTAGATCCAGTTTGACTCCTTCAGGATGTGCAAGAGTGCTTCTATTGATGTTCAACCAGCTAGATTGTTGCAACAAATCTTCTGGAGAGCATTGCTGATTTTTTTGTTGGTTGCGTATGTTTTGTTATTAGATGTACAGAGCTGCAACAAGATCTGAGCTGGCTTTAGATTTGCTTGCAAGAGCTTTCTTATATCCTTGTACTGAGAAGGTATGAGTCGTTTATGTGCAGCATGAGAGGAAGCACCATCAGAGGGGTTGTGGTTGTGTGAGCCATTCAGAACTGCCATCGTCCAAAACTTATTGATTACTTTTTTGCTGGTTGGAATGGAGCCTTTGATGTGGAAGGGGCAATTGATCTTGGTTGAAGCAGTTTTACGCCCCAAGTTGTTCATGATTGACCCGCAAAAGTGACCAGATCAATCACACTTAATGTACACGTTTTTGCCAGGGTGAGAGTTCAATTTGGCAATTGCATATCCGTGATTCTTTGCCCAGGATTGACAGAAGCCAACCAAGTCATCCATTGAGCCAAAGCGCGCGGGAGGAGGTGGATCCCAATGGGCCTATATGAAAAAATGACAAATGAAGATTAATACTCAGTCATGTCAGATGAGGATTAATACTCAGTAAAAATGAAAAACTGACCACCGGTGGTATAGTTATACCCCTCAATGTTGCTGATAACTTTGAGGGGAGAAGTGTTGCCAGGAGGACTTGGGGCCTCATCAGCAACTGAATTGGGTGTATTGGCAATCAGATTGTTATTGGGAATTGGATCACAATTATTGATGAATGAGGGAGCTGAAACATCTTCATTGGCATTTCCAGAACAATTGCTGTTAGGGAGTGAATCGTTGATGTCTGATTCTTTTTCATTCAAAGCCTCAGAGGGGGGAACGTCTGCAGGATCAAAAGAGTCATTGGCTGGAGAAGCCGGAAGCAAGGCCAGTAGGCTTGTGGATGGTTTGTCTGGGGGGAGAGCAAGTGATTTTCCTAGGTCCTGCTGTTCCGGAAGCAAGGCCAGTAGGGTTTGCATTTTTGCCCAGATTGCCGGAGTTATGGTGATGCTTTTGTCAGGGTTGGATGTAGTGACACCGGTCAATTGGTGTTCTTGGTTTGACATCTACATATTTGCTTGGTTGTTGAGTGAGTGCACGCCCTGTAGTTGTGAGGCATGAGATACTTGTTGTTGTTTACGCGGACACACAAGTAAATGAGATGGTGTGAGTGTGGACACTCCATCTCTAGTTGGAGTACCCAGATGTGCACTCCCTTCTGATTGAGGCAAAAGCGCACAAAGGGAGTGCAGCCATGATGCACTCCAAACTCAAGTGAGTGCAAGGTGCGTGCACTCAACGTTTTTGCTCACAAAAGGCGTGCCTACTAGTGCACTCCAAGGGATGTGGAGTACCCATTGCTATACTCCAGGTTTTATTGGCGTACTGAGCCATGCACTCCATAAACTTTGGAGTGCAATTGTGCTGCACTCATTTTTGGAGTGCACATAGGGTCCCCGGGACCCTCTGTTTGCGAGGCTTATGTTAAGCTAGCCTCACTCCACAGTATGTAAAAAACCTAGCAGTAAATTTTTTGATTTTTTTTTCCCATTTTTTTTCCATTCTTTTCAGATGTCCAGTCGTGGCCTCTAATTTTGTCAGATATTTTCAAGCAATATTGAAGGTTTTTGAAAATCTGCAATAAATGAAAACAATTTTATAAATTTCAAATTGTTTTAATTTTGATTTATTTTTTCAGATTCATTCTTTTGGACCTATTCTGTACCCCTGAACCAGGACCTATGACTTGAAGTATGTTGGTTGGTCTACTAGACATCAACAAAATGTGCCAAATCTTTCTGGCAAGGCACTGTACATAAGGCAGATGATGATGAGCGTTGCGCGAATGGACGAGTTGACGAAGTAATCAGTCAAGGGTGGAGGAACTGATTACTTGTGATTGAGATGGAAAAGCTCCCGAACCATCGATGTTGGCAGTTTCCCAAGGAAAGAATTAAGGACAGTTGAGCAAGTCGAGTATTTGAGTCTAAGTTGTGTTGAGCGCAGTGTTGAATACATAGCGATGGTGAGAAGATCGATTGTTAGTTTCCACAAATAATGTGGAACAAGCTGTTATCTTTCTTTTTTTATTTGCCTCGAGTGATAAGAGCAACACACCAGATGCCCGCACACAAACGCACTATTGTGTAGTCCTACCTGAAAGAGATAGCTGGGAACCAAACAACTAAATATAACCTCAAACTGTTTTTTTTTTCTTGAGGTGGTGAGCCTGAGATTTTCTTGCTGTTCTCTCCAGAACACCATCGCTTTCCGTCTACGAAATCGACCGTGTTCTCCAAATAACCCTCTGGTGATGTGCAGCATATCTGGATTGCCCTGCTTTTGGTTTAGAAGCCACTGTTGATACATGTTATGCAATTACACATTATAATTTTTTTGGTTGAAGTTACTTAACAGAAGATATGCACTAACTACAGGACAGTGGATACGTGAAGTCAACAATATGTACCACATTCTCTTTTTCAATATAAAAAAAAAAAAAACGATCAACGATGAGTGCGTGTATGCAAAGACCCCACAAACCCAGAAACTCTGACAATTCATTAACCACTAACGGGTGTCCTAAGCAAGAGTTGATGAGTGGTGTGGTGAGAGTCTTGAGGCTAAGCGAAGAGAGGGCAGCAAATCAAAAAGTTTTCTCCGTCGAGTCGGCCCCGGTAGCAGCGGTAGCGACGGACCCGGCGGCGACAGCTAACGCGAGCGCGCCCCAAAACAAAAAAGGGAGAGATGAGCTGAGGTAGCCCCATGGGAGGGGGGATGGGAGAGACGAGAAAAAAGCACTCAACCGCTCAAGATCCGGTCGATGTACTCGGAGCCGCTCCATTTCTGGTGGGTGAGCACGTCACACCCGATGGCCTTCTCCACGGCCTGGATTGTCTCGACGTACCCGAGCATCCCGTCCTGCTTGAACCTCCGCGCCAATTGCGCTGACATCATAATGTGTGTGTGTGTGTGTGTTTTGTCTTCATCAGTTTTTTTTTTTTCTTTGCCACGCCCTTATGCATAATTTTAGGTACACGACGCACCCGTCATCGTCGCCGTCGAGTGTAGCCCCGCTAGCGATATCAGTTGCAGGTTGAACCCCAGCCTCGAAAGCTCCCACACGAACGACTTCAGGTCTTGGTCCGAGAAGCCGTGACTGGACCAATTGAACGAGGGCGACAGGTTATACACCAGATTCCTACGTGGGAAAGGAACGTATAAAACGCGCATATCAGTAACAAAAATAAATCAAGGGCAAGATTTGTTGCAAATGATGAAGGACACGGAACTTCTTAGGGAAATGATGGTGGATGCGGGTGGAGATGGTTTTGGCGATCTGGACGTTGGGCTCTTTAGTTTCGATCCAGACGAGGTCGGCGAGGGGCGCGGACTTGAGGGCCCTATTGATCGCGGCGTCGAGGCCGCCGGTGAAGCGATAGTAGCCCTCACGTGTACGGGCGAGCTGCGCGTTCCACCCGAGCGTGTGCGGGACCTGCTTTCCATCCGTCGCACTGGCGATCATCATCTCGCGCGCTAGGACGGACGAGGCGCGGTGGGACAGCTCCTTGGCGTGGACTTCTTTCACGTACTCTGCATACTTGTGTGACGGAACGCCGTGTCGCTCAAACGCTCGTTCCACGGCTACAATCGGGCCATGCTTGTCAAGTCGTCAGGTCTCGTTTCTTTATTCGAAAAAAAGACAGGTAAAAGAGGTAGCGTAAGGTACCTTGGTCGAACGTGATCAGCTCCACCGACTCCGTCCACCGCTTCTCGATCTCGTTGATCTCGTCAGCTGAGGCGCCGCGCTCTTCAGCCAGGATGATTTCCTCGGCCAAAGGTTTGATTGGTGGGGTATCAAGAGGGGACTGAATGCCGAGGATGTAGCGATGGTCGCGGGGGTCGTGGTCTGAGCTGATGAGTTTAGCGGACTCGGCGTCGGTGCGGGCGATGAGGAGGGTTTCGAGTCCCATGATGTCCCACTGCATGCGGGCGGCCCTGAGGCGGGAGAGATGTTCGCAGGTGGGGACGAGCACTTTTCCCGCCTGGTGGCCGCACTTCTTGCCGCCCACCAGCTGGTCCTCGAAGTGCACTGCGGCCACGCCCGCTTCTCCGAACGCCTTGGCTAGCTTCATCACCGTGGACAGCCCGCCATGTCCGTTGTCTCCATCCGCGATGATCGGCTTGAGGTGGTCCACCGGCGGCTGGCCCTTCCCCTGCTCCAAACACTGTCGGTCCCACTCCTTCCGCTCGTGTAGTTGCTGCGCTTTGACGAGTCTTTGGACCGCCGTGGGCACCGTGTGGTAAGGGTAGTCGGCCAGGTCGGGCCCCACCTCGTGGGTGCCGGGGACAAAGGTGCTGGAGGCGGCCCATCCGCTGACATACACGACGGGCAGATGGTGGGCCATTTGGGACTGCTGGACGGGGTCGAGCGCGCCCATGGTCATGACCGGCTGGTGCGTGTCCTGCGCGTCCAGGAGCAGCTTGCGCAGCTTCCTCGCCTGGAGATTCGCATAGCTATGCTCGTGGACGGGCAGGCTCCCCCGCTTACTCGCTATCAGCTCCGCACTGTATGATCGCTGGGTGTCGGCAAACCGGGGCGAGTGGAACCACTCCTGGATCGAGCCAGTCAGCTCCGCTAGTTTCGCGCCGTGGGTTCCTGCCATCATGGATCGTTCCAGTCCGAATCGATGGGCGTGCCTTTTCGTGGTCGTGTTCCGGCTGAGTCGTAGCAGTGGCATCCACATCCGTGATCGGGTCCTTTCCGCCGTCATGGCCATAAGGAAAGGGGGAAAGTGCCGAGTGGTTACAATATTACATATTTATGTGTATGCGGTCAGGCAGGAGTCCCCCGGGGGTACCCTGGGGACACACTCAGAGACTATAGAGTCACACCACAGCACACAGCGAGTTCGGCACGATTAACTTTGCGAAATGCAAATAAATACTTGAACAAGAACGCGCACAGGCAAGAAGGAAACAGAGAGGGAGATACATCAATCGAACGTAATCTTCTTGCCGGCAGGCTTCAGCAGCGACAGATTTTTCAGCTGGTTTTGCTTGGCTATCCAGGAGGGGTGGAGCTTAGGATCCGCAGCGCCCTTGGTGGCAGCAATGGGCTCCGTGTTCGAGCCGGTCGGCTGCCCGTCATTGTCGTTGCGTTTTCCCGTGTAAGAATTGCGCGGTGCGCCTGCCGCTTTCGATCGATGGCTTTCCCCTGGCTTCTGCTGCTTGGGCACATGGTTCTGCTTCAGCTTGACTAGATGCTTGGCAGACTTCCCATACTTTTTCTCCCAAATCCTACAAATCCATCCAAAAAAAAAAACGCCCAAAAACAACATCAATCTCATATCTGTGTATATATTTATGTGCAAGGGAATACTAGCAAGAAACTGACGCTCTACGGGCCTGTTGTCCTCGCCGATTCTTGCGCCCACGCTCACGCTCCATTTTGTCCACGGCCAGGTCGTCGATGTCGACGTCAGAAGCGTCCGAGTCGCCCAGCGTATACCCGACGTTCAGTGCGGGCAAGAAGGTGGAAGACGACGGGCGAGCGTTCGGCTTGAGCTTACTGCTCAGCTTGGCCCGTTTGACGAGGGCTGGCTGCGCGGAAGAGGGTGAGTAGCCCGAGAGGCTGCCGTCCTCGTCTGACGCCTCCGTCTTGGTACCCTCGTCATCGTCGTCATCATCATCATCATCATCATCATCATCATCATCATCATCATCTGCTGAGGCGTTTGATTCTGCGTCGGTTCCACCCGCTCCGTTTGAGCGGCCCTCTAAATCAGCCAATTCGCGGGCCACCGCTTCGTCTAAATCATCGCCCAATAGCTCGGCATCGTCCTCCGAGCCGGATGGCTGACTTGATCTGGCCCTCGGGAGGGATTGTTGGCCAGAAGATGGACGCTTGTGATCCCGAAATTCGGGCGCGCTAGATAAAGCTTCCCGGACCTGCGAACGAACATGGTCCACCGAATGTGGCTGAAGCTGAATAAGCAATTTGGAGACGGTTTGCTTGATCATCTCCGCGAGCGATTTCTGGCTGCTGATTTTATTTTCCAGACGGGTCAATTGGATCGGCTCGTGCGAGTCACGCAGGTCTTGGAAACACAAATGAGCAATCAGGTCGGGCGATTGTCGCTTCAGTCGAGTGTAGAGAATCTTCTTGGACAGGTTGTCGACATTGACCAACTTGAGAGAAACAGAGCACGGGGTGAGCATGTGGTGCGTCGGCTGTGGAAAAAGACAGGTCGAATCAAGCTGCGTGCATACCTTGAGGTTATTCAGGTCGGCTTCTAGGCTCGGCACATCGGCTACAGTGGATCCATTCTTCCGGACCGGCTTGCCCTCTCTAAACACCCAACCAATTTTTTTTGGCACACAATCAGTCTCGGGAGCCGCTCAAATGCATACATTTTTTTTTTTGAGGATGCTTACTTGACGGATTTCAGTTTTCTAACCAAGTGTTGGATCTCGAACGCCTTAGTTTTTTTGGTAGCACGAGCGAGATTTCGAAGCGCCAGAATCTATGTAGGGATCCACTTCCACCGACGATATTAACTTCTGGATCCCATCAGAAGAAGTAAAAGGGTAAAGCCGGACGACTCACCAGTTGATGGTCCCCGTCTGCTTCCTCCTTCTGGGTTTTCTTGCGTTTGGATGGCCGTTCCTGTGTGGAATCCATGTTGGAAAGAAGAAGACAAGATAGGTTCTTGCTTGTAGACACACACTGGGAGAGCCACGAGCAGCTGCTGCGGCGCAGTCACGGCCCATTCGAATATGTTATACCATTCGGAATTTGAGTTTTTCACACACCGAAGAGCAGTTTTTTTTTTGTACATACTTTTTCTATTTTTGGCCAGCTGTTTTCGTGAGAATTGACATTCTAAAAACGTGTACCATAACAACTATAAGCACGGTCAAAAATACACCGCTGCCAATCCATCGCAACTTGCAGCACACCTCTCACATCTCACAACACACATCTCACATCCCTCTGATCATTGCACAAAAATCCTACATCAGCCATGGACAACAACTTGATTGCCACCCTTGTTGCTGCTGGGGTATCAATCTTGCAAATCAACAATATGATCCTTTCAATTGCTGCCGCTGGAATTGCTGTGAAGTATCTTGGGACTTTGTGGAACACATTCGAGCCATATTACGGCGACGGCGGGCAAGCAAGGTACACCCAATTCTTATTAAACAATGTCAGGCCATCCCTTTTCCGTGAAATCACACGAATGGAACGAGCGACTTTTGACCAGCTAGTTGAGGAGTTTTGGGCGAACGGAGTACTTAAAGACGGGCACTCAGTTACAGTTGAAGAACAGGTCTTGATATTCTTGGATATTGTATGTCATAGCAATGCCATGCGTCAGACGGCAGTGAAATTCCGGCGGGGGTTGTACACTGTACAAAGGTTAGATGTTGAATATTTGAAGGATGTTATAAATATACGTGCTAACCACACCTTCTTTTTTATAGGTACTTCAGTCTGGTTCTTGATGCAATGATGAGTCTTTACCCAACCTACGTCACATTCAACCTTGATTCATGCAAACAGCCAGATGCGATGGCCCAAAATCCCAACTATAAACCATTCAAGCATGCCCTAGGGGCCCTTGACGGCGTATTTGTACCAGCTAGAGTACCAGCAAGCATCTCAAGCCCTTGGCAAAATCGAAAGCACTTCCTCTCTCAGAATGTACTCGCGGCAGTGAATTTTAACTTTGAATTTGTCTATGTACTTGCGGGCTGGGAGGGAAGTGCACATGATACCCGTGTCTTCAACAATGCAACGTCCAAAGGCCTGAACATCACCCAGAAAAATTACTTTCTTGCCAATGCAGGGTATTGACTTTGACAAGGACTGATGACCCCATTTCGAGGCGTCCAATACCATTTGAAGGAGCAAGCGGCTGCTGGTCTCAAGCCAGCAAACAAAAAAGAACGTTATAACCTACGACATGCCACTCTCCGCAATATTGTTGAACGCATATTTGGCTGCATGAAGAGGAAGTTTCCGGTCCTTGATCCCGCGCCCGAGATCAAACTGAAGAAGCAGGTGCACCTTGTCTATGCCCTCTGCGCCCTGTGTAACTTTACCCAAAACTCAGGAATCACTAGAAAATCTCTTTGATGATCCTGATGAAGAACACCAACTCATTGCCAGCTCCAATACCAATCAAGACCCTGTCAATGTAGCGGAAGAGGACTCAATTATGAAGTATCACCGAGATAACCTTTCCACCAGACTATGGATGCAGTACCTCACCTACAACTCTCAAAACAGTTTATTGATTGCATTTTACTTAGTTTGTAATGCAGTTTTTTCAGATTCTATTCAACGTTTGACAGGAAATAAATGTTTGGATTTCAGACGCGACATCATTGAGTTAGCAAGCAAAGAAAAGCTGAATATAGAGAGAGAAACCCGACTGTGCATGAGATATCTCATATGTGTATGAGATAAAATAGTAGAGCAAGCAGCTGAGTAAATCAAGAAGAGAAAAAACATGTGTATGAGATAACATAGTAGAGCAAGCAGCTGAGTAAAGCAAGCAGAGTGATATAGAGCCAAGCAAACCACAAAATCTGTGTATGTATGAGATATCTGAGTATAGCAAGAGACAGGTGTATGGCAAGAGAGAGCTGAGAAATAGAATATGAAACAAGCTGTGTATGAAAGTATCATGAGCTACGCAAGAAGGGGGATTCTAAAATTGGAGAGGAACTTAAGTCAATATAATCATCAAAAAGAGCAATAGTCCGGTTCACAACCCGCTGTTTATGCTATATTTTAGCAGCTTTTTATCGCTGCATCAGCAACATGCAGGTCATAAGTTTAAATTGGACCTTGCAGGATGCTTCAAGGTTTGGGTGAGTGATCCCAGCCATTATGCAAGTTTTGATGCACAGCACGCTGAACAACCATGCATAAACTATACAAAAACAAGCAGGGGGTCATAAATTCCAGCAAGCTGAAACCAGCAGGTTGTGAACCGGACTAATTATGATTGGTAAAACTCACCATTTTCATACTCATTCAAGTTTCTTCACCTTCTTAACCTCCTTATCGAGCCAAATCTGGCAGATTTGATGGTTTGAATTGCGACTGAGGGCCAAGAATGTTTGGGCCTTTGATTCGTCCTTGAGTATTGAGACAAAATCAACATACATTTCGTTCACTACTTTTCCTAGGAAAAACTGGGAACATTGATCCATTGCCATGTCCAATAGTGATTTGTTTGGCATATTGGACTGGGATGGAGGAATAGGGTTGTTACTTGACATTGCAGTAGCAATCTTTGAGAAAGCCCCCATCAGCTCTTTGGACGTTTCCATAACGGCGTTGATCGCACTATTGACCCTGTCCATCTTGCTTTTAATAATCTGGTTCTTGTTCTCCCGGACTTGTTTGGTGGGTGCGGTGGTGTTGGTTTGGACAGAGGCCGTTGGTTCAACATTGATGTCGGTATTGTCATCATTGGCAGAAATAAGCTTCCTCTTTTCTGCAGGTGTTAGCTTGATTGGCTTGGTTGCCGTCTTGATTGAATTGGTTGATGGCTTGATGGAATTGGTTGCTGTTGGAGGTATAGCCGACTCCGCAAAATTGCCAGTTGCCGCCGTCCCATCCCAGACACTTGTGGCAAGGTCATAGAGTGGAAAGGGCTTGTCTTTGAGTTTTGCCACTTTGCAAAGAGGATGTGCTTCAATAAGCTCGTCCCAAACAGTTTTTTCAGCAGTAGGCAAGCCCTTTTCATCATCCCATCCAAAGCCACTTTGATGATGGAGGAACTTGTAGTTGAAGTAGAGCTTTTGGAAGGAATTCTTTTGGTTCTTGACTTGATCCAAGGTGAGGTTCAGTCCATGCTTGTTGTTGAGTTTCTGGATGACTAATGCCCACGCTTCCTTCTTCATTCCACCGTTATCAGTTGCTTGACCCAACAAATTCTGCTCGGCAATGAGCTCCAGGAGCGTACTCCTCTGCCCAGTGGTCCAGATGTGGGGGGTAGCACTGTTTTCATCCTTCTCTTTCTTGGGCGTCTTCTTTGGCAAAGGTTTTTTTTTGTTCTGGATTCTTGGGTGGTTGAGGTTTCTTGGTTGGAGGTTGGGGTTGCTTGGGAGGTGGTTGGGGTTTCTCAGATGACGGAGGAGCAGATACTGGAGGAACATGAGCTGGACCAGTGGCTGTAGCTGGAGTGGTGATTGATGGCATGGCACGAGTATCCATCAGAACTGCTGGATCAATGAGTGTATGATCCATGGTGTTGGAGGTGTGAAAAGCGGAGTATGAGGATTGAAAAACAGGGTCAGAGCTGTTTTCCAAATTCCAGCTTTTTTGACTAAATTCTGTTTCCAGTTTTCCCAAAAAACTGGCACTGTGGTACACGTTTTTTGGTCAAAAATATGTTCCGAGAAAAAATGAGAATTTTTGGCTGAAAACAGTTTTTGAGCCTGCCGTGGTACAGGCCCTTATATGCAATTCATTTTGAGCAATTGGGGTGCAGGCAGTTTTCATTCCGGCCTGCAGAGTGCAGTTGGTCAGGACTGGAGGACTTCCCGTCAACTCTGTAGGGGTCTGCAGAGTCAGATCTGGGATTGCAAAAACCAGAAGTGATTTACAAGACTGATTTAAACAATGCTTCAAATAATCCACTGTTGACCACAACATCACCACTCAGCCACAATGCCACCCACTCCGCAAAAAAAGAAAAAAAAAGAGAAAAACTCCCTACCCGACTCAAGAACCAATCTCAGCAAATTCCAGTGCCCCTTCTCAACGTCGCCCCAGTTGTGCCAAAGGATGTCAGGGATACAGCACTACCAACTGCAAAGAACTAAACAAGGCTGTCAAAGCTTTCCTGCCTCTTGGTTCCCAGGAGTGGGATCATGTCCATGAACAATACAAATCTTATTCTGAAGCCAACAGACGTGACTCTAGAGAGCTCAACTCGTTGAAAATCAAGTTCCGAGCCCTTGTAAACTTCTCAAAGCCAACTGGTAATCCCAAGTGTCCAGAGACTGTTTGTGAGGCAAAGCGCATCCAGATAGCCATGGATGCACGAGCCCATGTTATGGCTTGTAATGATGTAGAACAGGATGATGGTGATAGTGACAAGTAAGTGGGTTTTATCTTTTCTTCAAAAAGGACTGCCTTGTCTGAGTACTGTGCTTGATTCTCTTTTATTAGAGATGGAGTCAAAATCACCAACCCCAATGAGGGGCCAAATGTCAAGGTGTTGTCGCAAGACTCAGAGGATGCCGACCAACCTGTTGAAGACAATTTGGATGAAGAGCTCCCTCCTCCACTTGTGTTCAGTGACGACATTTCCAAGCAACCGGCCAGCCCAACTTGCCAATCCCCTCAGTCATCATTCTCTGCATATGCAGCACAACCTAGTGGCTCAAAAACTTGTTCCCATCAGGCCATCGCCGCAAATTCACAAAAAACTTCTGCCCAACCGCCTCGAGGAAGTAAACCAGCAGTTGGTCTTGAACAGCAAATGACCAATTATTTCAACCCGGCCGAATGCAAATAACAAGACTTTGAAAACGGTATGACTCAGTTCTATGCCAATCAGCTAAGCAATGCAAATAAGACAATTACCTCTCTTTGCAAGGAAGCCAGTCTCTTACATAGGGGAAACCAGAGCCAATTGAGCCAAGTATAAGAAAAGATTACCAAGCAAAAACTCAAAAATCAAGGCCTGAAGAGCCAAATCAAATTGTTGAAAAGCAAGATTGAACTCATGCAGATGTGAATTGAAATGTGTACAAACCCAAACCCATTTTGCTCTCATCATGTACCAGCCACCTCTTCTTCTCACCCACCATCAGGACACAGACCTAGCTCCTCCACTGGTTCTGCTATTAAGGAGTTGCACAATATCCCAGTTGATCCTGATTTGTAAACCGTTTCAAGTATTTTCTCATTTTCATTTTCCCCTCTCTATTTTCCATCTCTGCCAACAATCACAATTATTGCATTATCAACCTGATCAGACAGCTTTGGTTTTAACAACTCTCTTTTCTTCATTGACAGGCACATTGTTGTACCATTATTTTTAATTATTGACAATCAAGACAGTCAAGTCAATTTATGAAGTTGAAATGATACAGTGCTGCCAACTTTTGCCACTACGCTATTCCTGACTTAGAAGAGCAACTTGCACAATTGGAAGCCCACAAGCGTATGGAAGACACCAAACAAGGGCCCAGAGCTGCTCACCCTTCTTGGGGACAACCCAGGTACACTAGGCCATCAGCTCGCGCTTCATCTCACACAACTGGGCTATGTGGTCATTGCCACCGTGAGCAGTCCCAATATGGTTGCTGGGCTAGAGCTTGAAGGGATAGGCTGGCGCAAGGCACTTGTACTCAACCCACTAGCACCCCAAACCAGTACCTTCACCCGTACCCTGGCCGCCTCCATGAGCCCCCGCTTCCCACTCAGCGCTTCCGCCGAGACGTTCACACATACCATCCACCAGCTCCCCCTCATTGGCCTCATCAATTGTCTCCCTGTCTTGCTACCTGATGATCTCCGCCCTGTCAAGGCGCTTGCCGTTGACCAGCACCTTATTGCTTGTATCCATGCCATTGCTGGTGTTATTCTTGAAGTCATCAAGGTGGTCCTGCCCATGATCCGGAACTCAATTGAAAAATTTGGGGAAGAAGACAGTCTCATCCTCACCCTATGTATGTGAATTGGCTCCTACTTAAGCCTGCACTTTTTTCTTTACTGAGAACCTAAATCCAGAAGAACAAAAAAAATGTACAGTACTAATGACTCCTTTTCTTTTGTTTTCTTTAGTCCTGACCAAAAATACAAGTCTTGCTCTACCTTACCTTGGAACAATGATGGGCCGCTACGCTAAACTGCGCTAAATGTCCAATAACAGGTAGCGTAGCATGAATATTATCTTCTGATTTTTTTGTAGTGTTAGCTCAAGTTAAACTCAGCTAAACCAACACATAGCGTAGTGGTATTAACTTCGTGGGTTTTTTTATTTAGCTGTAGCTAAAGTTAATTCAAGCTACACTAACAATTAATGTAACTTTATTTCAAGCTAACAAAATTTCAAAGACTGTGTAGTGTAGCTTAATTCCAGCTAACAGTAAGTGTAGCATAGTGGATGCTGATTCAAGTTATTCAGCGTAACTTAAAGGTTGATTTCATAATATAAGACAGAGAAATTGGTCTACATGTGTATGGAAAGTGTGAATAAAAGAAAAGATGTACCATCTTAGGTTAAGGCAGAGGCAACAATTGAAGCCTCTTGAGCTCAAATGTAGTCCAGTATGTTCAATTAAATATTGGAAAGCAACAATTCTCATCAATTGGGTACTCTGGACTACATTTCAGGTCCAGAGGCTCAAATTGTCATCTCTGCTACACTATAAGATAAAACTTTCTTTTTTCTGGGCAACTTGATACAAACTATTATAATAATGCGGTGATTAAGTTCACTGATCCTGGGCAGACATCCTCCCTCAAACACGCAGTTATAAAAATGGGAGTATGAAAAAGTGTTTGGTTGAATGAAAAGGCCAGGAAAACAAAGGACTAAGTAATTCCTTTTGTTTTTTGCTCCCCTCAACCCCCTGTGGACTTTTTTTTTTTTTTCAAGTCATCAATCTTTCAAGTTCAACTTTAGTGTAACTGGTGGAATTGCTCCGCTGAAGTTTAGCGTAGCTTTTTGACTCGCTAACAATGCTAAAAATTAGCAAGACACCAATTTTTGAAGTGTTAGTTTTCTTTATCTCAGATACGCTAACTCTACGCTAAAGTTTTTTTTTCTTTTTGAAAAAAAAAAATCAGTGTTAGATTCAAAAATTCAGCGCTAACAGTAACTTTGCTGTAGTGTAGCTGAAAAAAGCTAACACTACGCTGCGCTACAGCTTTTTGTAGCGTAGCTGACCCACCGTTGCTCGGAAGCTTGCTTGTGGCCAACCAGATGCTAGAGAGTCTGATGGTCACGCTTCAACAAGAGATCAAGATCTTGGAATTGACAAGCCGGCGCACAATCCGGGTGGTGAACGAGTGGATTGGGACGTTCAGAGCCTCGGCCCACTTTGGGAGTTACATGCAAGCAAAGATGCCCAGTCTACCGGTCCACCTGAACCTGATCTATGCATGATCCATGTCGCGGCGGATCGGGCTGGTAGGGCTGCCTTCCCGCCACAGCCTCGACGGGTAGTCCACTCTCACAGCTCATGCGTTGCGTGGAGAAGATTGTACATACGCCAGGGGTTTGCACGGGTTCGTGGGTCGCCATCGGTGCGGAAACCTGGACGTACATGCTGGTTGACAGGCTTGTACCACCAAGCTGGGTGAACCGTTGGCTGTGTCTAGTGGAACAACTCAATGGCTGGATGCGCGCCAAAGTGATGAGTGATTTAGACCTAGAGTCCAACCACCCCCAAGCGGAGATTGAGGTCAGCGCAGATCCCCCGTCCATGCTGTCTTCCAAAGGTCCTCCACCCGCAGCGGACCCGGTAGACGCGCCGGCAGCCAAACAAGCAGATCCTGACGACACTCTCATGGAGACAGATAATGTGGTGGATAAAGGGCCAGAGGCCAAGAACAAAGGTCCGGCTGCCCCGGACAATCAGGGGTCGCTTAATCAAGGTAGCTTTGTAGGCAGCAAAATTGACTGGAAAGAAAAATCTGGTTGAGCAATCTGCTGCTGCTGCTCCTCCTCCTGCTTTCTATAGGACAATAACTTATCTTGATACAACAAACCTGTTTTCTTTCTTTTGCCTTATTTATGATCATTCAATTGCATCCAGTATCACACCAATTTCCTATCTGATGAAAAAGGTTAGATATCCAATATAGTTACATTATGAAATTGAAATTGCCGGGCACTTGATGGATAGTTGAGGAAAAGATAAAGAGATAATGTTTAGATAAAAGGGGTTGCTCAAAACCAGCTGTTGTAATAACGGCTGATATGACAAGTTCTCTCAATATCAGGGAACAACATCTACTGGAATGATTGACTCAAGAGTGAGAATTCGTCCTCAACTGATTAATACACAGTCTGAGTCTGATTTATGCCAACCAATCAACACATGAGTTGATGGACCCGTACAGCCAACTCCAGGACTTCAGCTTGGAAGGCATGGTTGTTGGCTGGCATAGGCAGCTTCAGGTGGGCAAAGGACCCTTGCAAGGATCTCATGCCCCATTCCGCGGCCTGTTGAGCAGAAACTAGCTGATTGTTGAAAACCTTCAACCAAGCAAAAGCGGTAGGAGACTCAGGGAGTCGATCTCCTTTCTTCTTTGGGGCAACAATCCAATAATCCAGGCGATTGGTACATCAAGGGAAGGCAGTATTGCTAATGATTTGGTATCCTGGGGGGGTCTCAAACATGAGCTTATTGTAAACACGCTCCGCTATGTTTGAATTGTGCCAAGAACCCAGCTCATTCAATATTGCGTTGATTATTGTACCATCTGGGGCAAATGTGAGGACACTGCTACAATAATGAGCACAAGTCCATCTGTTATAGTATGCGTTTTGTATTCTAAAAGCAGAAAGATATTAGTGGCCGCGCAGTTCAATTTAGGAAAAGAAGAGGCTTGAATGAGACATACTCTTCATCATCTGAAACATTTACTGGTAAATTTAACCCATCAATAAATCCAAAACACTTAGTAAGAAGTGGGTACTTTTGCTCAATCATGTCGCTGTATTGTTGAAACTTCTGTTTGCAACCAGGCCACATGATCCGCGAGATCTTCACATCCTTGAGAACTGAAAGCAAGCACTGTCAAGCGTGAAGGAGGTCGCGTGCACAAACAGCTGCGGTTATGGAGAAAATTTGCTGGAGAGTGTATGCCGCCATGCTTGAGCTGAGCCAGTGCAGGATGAGAGCAAGGCCACCGGCAGAACCAAGAGAGCGTCGATTAGGTTTGGGTGCCCCATGTGTGTTGAAATTGGCTCGTGGGATTGTTGAAGATGTCCATGCCTCGTCGAAGTGCTTGAGGATTGCTTCAAAAGTTGCCACGTCAAGTCCCATAACGGTAATGAATGCGCGGTCGTTCCTGGCCAAACGCATGTGACTCCAGGCGCTGTTTGTTTGAGGATTTCCCATAAGATCCTCAGGAGTCAAATAAGTTCGTAAGATTCGGATGTGAACCCTTTTCCCTAAGAGAGCCAAGGCCATAATGGACATTACTGCATCGTTGTCATCTTCCTGTTGTTGGCGCCTGGCTTTGATTACACTTATATCCATGGATTTGTTGATGCACGTTAAAACTCCAAGCTTAAGTGAATTAACTGTTGATAAGCGTAATGAGAGGAGAGAAACTTACGAGGATCTTGAGTGAAGAAAAAATGGTTGAGGTGAGGATGTATGGATGCGCTGTTTATCTGGTAAGGCTGACTGAAAATCTGTGGTTTCAGAAAGTTACAGAATTGAGATTTTGCAGGGGTCTGTAAATCTGGTTTTTGAAATCCCAGATCTGACTCCACAGACCCCTACAGAGTCGACGGGAAGTCCTCCATTGATTCTGCATTCATTCTGGATAAACTAGCATTTCACAAGACTCATTTTTTTCCTTTCTCTTGTTACCTCGTTTGTTCAACACTGTTCTCGTGTAGACATGTGCGTTCGATGGATGGCCTACTGAAAACGCTAGCAATGAGCTTGCCATTGCTTAGATCAGCTCGCAAAGGAGAGCTGAGGGCCAAGTTTTTGTCCTTAGAAAGGTGAATGTCATACATTTCTCTCATCATCATCATCCTCACAAGCTCCATCTTTCTATGTCCCCAAAATAATTTGCCATCAGCTTGACAGGCTTCTTTTTTGACTTGTGTATTCCTTTGCATTATGTAATGAAAATAAATTTCTGGACACTAAGTGCCACATTTTTTGAGGATAAACATGAGGGAAATATCAATGTCAGCTTGCTACTATGACAGAGCCAACCTGACAAAAGTAACATAAATAGAGACATTATTACTACAATATTAAGACCCAGTTATATGACTAATAATGTACAAAAAACTCAGTTTGTTTATTTTTATCCAATGAGCTTAGCAAAGTCCTGGCACCATAAAAATAAGTAATAAATTAAAATAACCACTACTTTTTACAAAAATACTAAATAACTTCTAAACCTTGAGGATAACTTAGAATATTATGTCATATTCTGAATCCTCATGCAAATTAATGTAGGGTCCCTCACTGGAAGCACCCCTAAATTCCTACTTCTTCACCTTGAACCAATTACCCGTAAGAATTGGCCACAAACATATGTCACACAGACATTACACACGTATGCACTTGTTACATATGCATACTATGTGTGAAATGACCAATTATGGACTTATAATTGAGGTATTGTGTATAGTTTGGGAGTTAGGCCCAATTGGGGTTTAAACCTCCAACCCCGCGCGTGGATTATATAATCCAATTGGAAATTGGCCAAATGCGTGGAAACAGCTAATCCCCTAGTTACCACATATGTACAAGTGTAACTAGGGTAAAAGTAGATTCTACGTGGTTTATTTACAAGTTTTCATTAATAAAAACCTTGAATACATAAGGTTAACATAGCCAGCGTGGCCTTTGAAGATTGGCCTTAGCCATTTGTGGCCCATTTGCGTCATTTGTGGCCCATTTCAGATACATTCACATGTCAGTGTTGCTATGTACCTTAGTTACAATGACTAAATAATTTATTAAGGTCATGGAAAGTACTTGTGACACAGAATTAATGACCAGCAGTGTCATTGGGATGAGCCTTGTTAGTGCCAATCTCCCAAATTGGCCACATTGCGCTGAAAACCAGTTACTACACGCACACAGGCAGAAAGGTCCTCCACTATGAGTGAAATTAGTATATATAGAGCCCTCTTTCCACGCCAAAAGTTGTTCATCATCATCAATTATTATTACAGTCAATCAGTTACGCCGTGTCCTGTCCTTATTTCAGTTACTCTGCCCTGTTTTGCCTGTTTTATCCGTGGTGTTCTCATTAAATCAACCATCCTACGTGTCCAGCTCCTGCGCAGAAACCCTTCAATCTACCCAGCAGCTCTACTTCACCCCCCTACGTGGCTTTTTGGCTTGAAAGAAGCAATAGTGAGTACTTCTTTCATCCTTCTGTCCCCTTTCTTGTCAGCCTACGTGATGCCAAGAACAAAGTTCTTCTAGCTACACGTGGTGCAAAGATATGAAAAGGTAGTTTCACGCGTGGGTCTCACGGTGAGATGGGGTAAAGTAGAAAAAAGGAGAAAGAAATATAACAAAAAGCAAAAGCTTTTTATCAAAGAGGGGCCTGAGTTACAGGAGTGTTTACGGTGCCCTCTATGAATTAGATCCTGAAATATCAGGGGTACTCTAATTATCTGGTCCTTTGACAAGGAGTACACCCAGAAATGACAAAGAAAGAAGTGCTACGGGGAATTTTACTCACTAATGCTAAAATACACGCAAAGGGGTCTTCTTCAAGCTTGGCAGGGATCTTGAGGCGTCAAAAGTAGTCAAGAATTGATTGGAAAGCTGGGGATTTGTCGTGGTAATTGTTGGTTAAGGTGATGATCCAATATAACAGGTATAACAAGGCTAATAACTAGTGTAAAGGCTGGTTGATTGCGTTGGTATATGCTGGTATGATAAAAGATGATGGGGATTGTCAAAAGTGGGAAAACAAAGCTCTTTAAATATCAATTTTGGGCCACTGTGTGCGTGGTAATTTGCCTCAATTGCAGGTGTAGCCCATTTCAAACCAAACCAGGCCATTGTTACGCTAGTTTGGACCAAAAGGGCAAGCCACAGCTGCTTATGGGTGAATACACAAGGTTATGATGAGTTTGTTGACACCAAATAACCATGTAGACCAACCTGGTTCAATACTACTGGCTTGGTTTAGTCAACAGTAGCATTGAAGGAGTGGTTACGCCTGAAAAGGGCCACAAATATTGAGACTGGGCCACGCTACAGGTGTTACACATGTGTAATTAAGGTTTTAAAAGCGGAAACTTTGTTTATATATATGATGCAAGGTTCCTGAAACCTAGTTACATACATGCTGCCTTAGTAACATGTATTTGTGTAGTTCATGCGGGGTTTTTAATGAATTGGGCCAACTTGTGTAACCAGTGCGCGGGGTTGGAACATTAAACCCCATTTGGGCCTAACTCGGCCATTTCACACAACACCTCAAAATGACGTCCATTTTTGGTCATTTCCCAGTTGGTATCGTAATAGTCAACCAACATGTTATGCATATATGCCGTGCAATCCTATAGGTGGGGGAAATGGGTAAAAGGAGTGAAGGAGTGAGAATTAGGGGGTACCATGAGTGGGATACCCTAGGTTATTTTGCATGTAGATTAAGAATCTGCCATAATATTCTAAGTTTTCTTTAAGGTTTAAGAGTTATGGTAATATTTTGTGTAAAACATGATTTTGACAGGGTACTTCAATGTTTATTCTTATTTTGTATTTATACATAACAAAGTCATAATGCATTACAAAGTGAGAGAAATTCCTACACATGTAATAATGTCTCTAACTTTGGTAATACAATTTATTTTCTAATTTTCAATGTATTTATTATGATTTTATCTTTTCATGTACTCTTTGTTAGATTGTCTCTGAAGAGTAGCAAGCTGACATTTCTGGTTCCTTAATTGGAAAAGCACTTTGGTACCACCTTCTGTTACGCAGAAACCCAGTGTTTGCTTAATCAGATACCACCCTGCTTAGCAGATCTCTGATTTAGAGGGCACCTACAAACACCCCTGCGCCAGCAGGCCCCTCTATAAAAAGAATTATATTCTTTTTATCTCTTCTTTACTACTTTTCTACGTGAAATTACCCCACTTTACCCTTATTTTGCACCCTTATCACCTTGTGTAGCTAAAAGGTACTAGCCCTTGGCATCACAGAGGCTGACAATCAACAAGAAAGAAAGAATGAGCCCCCAAGCAACCAGGAATCATGAATAAATCTACGCAGTCATATTCTTTTTTCCACAACTTCCAAACCCCCAAGGAGTTACAGCAGCAACCAACACCTCCCCAATATTCATACAAGTATAAACATTGAGAGAAAGAATAACCATGCATGAATTATAAGTGATGACGAGTGGATAGAGGGGAAGGAGTAGAAGAGCGGCGATCAGAGGTTGCAGACGATGGGCCTTTCACCCAACGCACGAGCGCGTCCCTGATATCCCTGCACAAGTCTTTGGCGTCCTCCAGCAGCTCTTCCAAGTCTCCACCTTCCTCATCCACGTCTCGATCCTCATCCTCATCCTCATCATCCTCATCAGTATTGAAGGATTCATCATGATCAACTATCCCTCTTTTCTTCCTCCGGCTGGAGTTCCGCCCGACATCAGAACCCTCTCTAGCCTCAAACCGAAGCAAGTCTTTAAGCGTTATTAAGCCGACTAACGATCCGTTAGCTTCGATCAAAATCATCCGAGGCCTGCATTTGTTGTCCCCCCCCCCCACCAAAAACGGCAGAACCTCATCGTCTCAGCCTCCGATCTTTCAATCCAGGATTTTGTTGGAGAGCAGGAAGAAATGACTTACCCAATCTTTTTAAATAATGAGACCACCATCTCTAATGGCTGTTTTGGGTTCACTTTAACCGGCGTAGGGTTCACGAGGTATGAAAGATCAAGTCTCTCAAACAACTTGTGCGAATTTCGTGCATTCCTTTCCTGCGGATCGCCCCCTTCTTCATCTTCTTCTCCTTGTGATTCTTCCGCACGCGCTTCCTCTTGTCGCGTCTTGCCCAACTTCCTAGAAAGCACCACCATGACGTCTTCTGAAAACCGTGTCAACGTGGCATCATCTACGAGAAAATGTCATACATACAAGCATGAGTGAATGAACTGAGGAGAGAAGGGATAGAACCAAAAAAGATAGGGAGACTGAACTGATAGTTTTGGTGAGATCGGCGGAAGAGACGTAGCCAAGGATAGAAAGATCATTTGTGTCTGCGACGATAGGCCAGCCGGAGAACCCCTTCGCGCGTCCGTTGCGTTCCGAGCCGAGGATAGTTTTGAGTTCGTGTAGGGGCAGCTTTCTGGGCAGGGCGAGAGCGATGCTGGAGGTGCGTAGGGGGGCGGAGCTGGACGAAAAGTCCACCTGTTGAGTCTCGTTGGCCAGCTTCACGCCGTCCGTCCGGCCCGTCATCACCGCCCCAACGGCCAAGCCATGGATATGATCCTCCTTCTCCAGACATGGGAACCCGTTCAGGTGGATCATCTTATCGGCTATCCCTCCATGCCCTTTCACTAGCTGATCAGACACCGCTTTGGTCACTAGAAGAACTACCTATATGTAAAAAGCAACTTATCCCCCATCAAAAAAAAAAAATCTCCCTCAACTTCCCAAAACAAGTCCAGCGAGACTTTACCATTGTGGGCAGGATATATGTCAAGGCTCCGGTGAGTTCAAACATGATCACTACCACAGAGACAGTGATCCGCATGATCCCTCCTAGGGCAGCTGCCGACCCTAGCAAGGCGTAAGTTCCAGGAGTAATGCAAGGTTTCTCAGGATTGCAGGCGGAAAAAATTGCCCAATGAGGGAATGCCCTGCGAGTCCATCATCAATATGAACACCCCCCCCCAAAAAAAAACGAAATTGCAGTCAGCACCTAATCGAATTGTAAATCCTTTTCACGACAAGATGCCTTGAAAACAAGGGATGGAGAGGGGGACGTTACCGGTAAAGAGCCTTGACAAGGATGCCCAACATCCTCCCAAACGTGGCGCCGACGGCCATGGAAGGAATAAAGATTCCAGCGGGGACTCTGCAGCCGAAAGAGAGGACTACAAGACAGGCTCTAATGACGGTTGCCAGCAGAAGTGAGTTGACCATTTGCCACTGAGCCCACGATCTGTTTCCAGGCACAAGATGAAAAGATGAGATTGAGGACATGGGGGTGATCGGAGGATTAACAAGCATGAGAGTACTCACTGACACAAGCCGTCATAATCGCCCCCACCCTCGCATTCACGAAATAAGATCTCCAGGCTCTCGGTCATGTCGATCCTCAGGAACATGTTGAAGTAGCCAATCATGGCCGTCAGCCCGGCCAGAAAGACGACCTCAGAAATCGCCGATTTGGCGAGATGCCGGCGTCTGAACACGGCCACTTGCAGGTTATACTTGGTCACAAACGCCCCATACAGGCCGCCAAACAGCCCAATCACCACAAAAAATCCTACCTCAAAAAAGTGCCAGTCTCGGTCATACGACACTTGGAACAGTACCAGCTTGCCCGTCCGGAACGGATTCAACGCCTGTTCCTCTTCCGTCATCAGCTGATTTCATCTTCAAAAAATGAGCGACCAACAGTTAGAAAAACTGACGGAGAGGGTAACCGTGGCAATCAAAGCACAAAAGAAACTGCGCCACATAGTCTTGATAGGAAACGAGATGGTCATTTCCTACGACAGATGGAGATAAAAAGAAAGGCATTAGAACGGGAGATGCAAGAAAAGTAAGAAGAGGGATGAAATGTGTAGTGTGACCCAACTGATTCCATACCTCAAAAGCAAACAGGACTCCGCCGACGGGACTGCCGAAAGCGACGGCAACACCGGCGGCGCTAGCGGCGGTGACGAGTTCGCGCATCTTATGGCGACTGGAGCTGAAGCGCTGGAACTGATTAGCGAGGACGAAACCGATGCAGGCGGCCATGTGGACGCTGGGTCCTTCTTTGCCGATGCTTAATCCGCTGGCGATGGCCAGGGGAAGCGTGATGCTCTTGATGACGAGCGTGACGAAGCTGAGGAAGCCCGGCTTGTCGAAGCCTGATAGGATGCACTTGATCTCCGAGATCCCCGAGCCCGCTGCGGCCGGCGTAAACGTCTTGACCAGCTTCGCCGCCGCATAGCTGAACAGGACACTGTAGAACGTGTATGCCAGATACCGGATCAGCCCGAACGACGTCCACGTCTGCCAATCCTCGCACCCTTCCTCCGTCCCTCCTGCCCCGAGCACGCCACTCGCCCCGCCCAATCCTATCACCCCCCCTTCCTGCACATGCGTGTTCCGCTCAATCTCCCAGCAGCAGAACTTCTCATTCAACCACCACCCTTGTTGGCAATATCCCATCTTCAGATTCGACAGCCACGCCGTGATGATCGAGATCAGTGCCGCATTCAGGCCAATGGTCGCCCCTACAATCACACCATCATATCCCCTTTTACATAGTCAGTCCATAAACCCCAAAAACAAGAACACTAGACAATCTTGTCTTTTTTCTTTTGTGTTGGTCTTTCTTCAGAGTACTTACCTACTAATCCTACAACCAACCAACTCTGAGCCGAGCCGTAAAGATCGATGATAGATTTAATAGGCTTAGAACTGGAATCATATCTGAACTCGAATTTCTTTCGATGACGTTCCCTGAATGCGTCCTGATACCAATCTTGATCACGACGTAACAAAAAAAAACACCAAAATACAAAGATGCAAATCATATCAACTTGAGGAAGCACTCTTTTTTGGCCAACTCATGTCCAACACATAATATGGTGATTTTATGATGGTCAGACTTACCGATGGTAGTGAATTCGGAGAACCGACTAGCGCGCGCCGAGGAGGGCCTACCGGATCCATGGGAGTAGCCTGTTATTGGGGATGCGATGGGCGTGACGGTAGCGCGCGCGTTCTACGGATACGGAAGTTGCGTCCCTCCTGCTGCTGCTTGTGTTGTGTTGCTTCCCGCTCTGCTCGGCTCATCCGGGGGCCCCCCCGGGGACTGTGCCTCAGATGACAACTCCCGCTAGCTCGGGGTCCCCCGGGCCCAGGCCGAGGGCCCACAATTCACATGCTGTTATAATTTCTTGTGCAGTCATTGCCCATTGGCAAATTGGGTGTTTGTATGTAGGCTGAATGCAGCAGAACGACGAATGATACAGGGCCATGTATTTATGTACAAATTGCGACGGGGAAGCGAGATGGATTCCCGGGCAGCCACGAAACAGGACCACTAACTTGGTAAATCTCATACGGGAGATGGGCACCCAAAACCAAGGAGAGGGGATATGATAACAAGAAAGATTTGAGGACCACGAGATCCGCACAAGAACACCCAAAAAAAAAAAAAAACTCTCAACAGAAAAGAAGCATCCATGGTCTACAACATGGTTTTGTGTATGATGAACTGTAGCTAGTCAAAGGAGAGGAATCACGCCTTTGCCGCCGCTCCCGGCGATATCCATCGATTTCTGAGTCACCAACTTGGCGTTGAGTTTATCCTGGACGTTCTTCTGAGCGGCGAAGGTGACCTTGACAGATTTCTTGATCTGTCTCCGAGCCTACCAAAAAAAAAAAAAAAAAGAAAAATGTAGGTGAGTTTTTTGTGTTTGGGGGGAAGAGATTGAGCAGTGGTAAGGCGTACCGCGCGCTCCGCTTTCAGAGCAGCTTTGCGCGCCTTCTTGGCCTCCTTGTCTTCGTTTCTGTCGCGCTTCAGGGTCCCACGAACCGACCCTTTCGACAGAAAGAAAGACGACACGGATCCCGTCCCAGTGTCCGAATTCCTGACCGTCAGTGCACAGTGCTTCCCCAACCACCCCCTCCACATCAAAAAAAAAAAAAAAAGAAAGACGGGTAAGGGATGGGTGTCATCTCACCGCTGCTATCACCATCGCTGTCGCTCTCCTCTTCCTCCTCCTCCTGTGGGGCCTCCATGGGGACGTGTTTGGACTGGTTTCCTTTGATGACTTGTCCGTTCACAACGGGGAACCCCGTCGCCCTGTCGATCCCGATCTTGCCCTCAGCCTGCAATGGGGCCGGGGTGGATAGGCTGTCTGCCGCAGACTTGCGCGGTTCGCTAGCGCCGATAGCGTCCTTGATCCTGATCACTCGCGGATGATTTTCAAGATTGGAATACGTAGCTATATCCCACATGCCCCCCCCCCCAAAAAAAAAAAAATGAGTCTCAGCAGAAGATATCCCAGCATGGCATGAAAACGGGCGGGCAAGAAGATGATCAAGTACTCAGGATAGTTTGGCAGTCCCATTTATTCTGCAAGTCGGAGTGAAGATCGAGGGTAGTGAAGCGATCTTTCGGGTTGAGAGCGGTACGGGAATCGTCGTGAGCCTGCTGGTCGGCCTTGAGGGTGCGAAGGATGTGTTCCTTGACGGCAAGGCGTTCCTCACGGGCGGCGGGGTCCGCAGGGCCCAGCAGCTCCGTCCGGAGTGTCTCCAGCTTCCCCACCGCCGTCTTCCCCTCCAGAACCGGCTTCATCTTCCCCCCCAACACCTCAAATCGGTCCAGGAAATCGTCCATAATCGCCTCCAAATCCGCCCGCCCCCTCCTCTCCCCAGGCGTCGCCGTCATGTCCGACCGCTCCGAAAGCCCGGATTCCGAGCCGTCCTCATCCGAGTCTGATGACTCATACTCTTTCTCAATCTGTTGTCGTCGCAACGTAAACAACAAAGCGGGTTAGATTTTTACGAGCAGAAGGGTATTTTTTTTTTTAAAAAAAAAAGAAAGGTAAAAATTGAACGGAACCTTCTCAAATCGGTCGTCCAGATCCGTCAGCCCCTCATTGCGAAACATGGCCGAGCTGCTCATACTGAAAGCAGACCCGGCGACACTCCCGCGGACGGAAGGAGGCGGGAGGTTTCGGGATGCGGATTTGCGTTTTGCGGGAGAGGGGGATCCGGTGGAGGAGCAAGTCTCGAGGGGGTCTTGAGATGATGATGGGGTCTTGAGGGGCGGCTTGAACTTGGCCATTTCGGATTCCCATTGGGAGCATGATGAGGGCTGCTCCACGATTTCGTGGATCCACTCGGGTTCCTCCGACGCATCTCTCTCCCCATCTTTCACGATCGTCACAAAGAACTCGTCCCCCGTGTCTTCCTCCACATACGCGTCATCCTCCAGTGCCTCCAATACCTCGCGCAGCGCTGGGTCGTCGTCGAGCGGGAAGAGGCCGCCTTCATCCGGGATAGCCGAGTTGGACGGTAGAGCGTATTGGAGATGATCTTGGTATGATAGCATGTGTTCATTGGGTGTGGGCTGGACTGAGTCGGGGAGTTCCAGTTCATGATTGGGGCCAGGAGGGGATGAGGGACGTAGTTGTATGGGTTGGTCCGAGGTTTTGGATTTGCTTTTAGTGGTGGTTGTTGATGGCTTGTCGAGTAAGACAGCTTCCTTTGAGAGTCCTACTGGCTTGAGATGCTGCATGTAATCGTACTCCGAGTCGTCGTAGTAGATGTCATACATGGATGCCTCGCCGACATTAGATCTGAGGGTGGCAGCGTCTTTTCCAAGGGATGATTCGAGCTCATGACGAGTGAGTCCCTGTGTGTGTGTGTGTGTGTGTTACAGTGATATATGAGTCTCTGTTGCTGTTTTTTTTTTTTTTTTTTTTAATACAGTAAGATGAGATTACCTTGTTTCTATTCTTCCGCTGTTCGTTCTGTCGTTGGACTGGGTGCAGTACTCTTTCGCTAGCTTCTGCATCGTTGATCAGTGGGTCTCTCTGTGATCGGTGTACGAGTGCGAAGTGTTTTGCTTCTGGTCCTCTGTAGATGGATGGTGGCATCTTTAATGGGAGATGGTTCTTTGGATGGTTGTGTCGGTTTAAATAATTTTGGAAATTTGAAGTGATTGTGTAGTTAAACCCTAACCCAGGTTGAAAGTGGTGGAATCCCACTTTTGAATATTCAATATGCAATTTGGGGAAAAACACCCAAAACATTCTCTCAGAGGAAAAGTTTCAGAAAACTTAATAAATAAATACATAATAAACATGAACCAAGAAGAACTCAAAATCAAACTACTCACTCTCCTCAACGTCGTCGCAGCGAAACCAACAACAATCTCAGATGATAACAGGAAAAGGAAACTAGACGAGGAGAGGAACTGGCTGGAGATCTCAAGACAAGCAATCATCTCAAAAACTATCACAAAAACAACAGCAACAACAACAACAACAACAACAACAACAACAACAACAACAACAGAAGACCAGCAAGAAACACAAGCACAAGACGATGATGACCACTCAATAGATCTCTACCACCATCACTTTGGACCTCAGACTACCATCCTGAACTCGGCTGCACTCCAAGCTGCTCAGAAGGACGACAGGTGGAGAGTATCCTCCAACTCGAAATCAGACGACCATCGAAGGATCGTGTGCTTCAACCTCAAGCAAGATGATCAGCAAGAATCACCCTCAAACGCTATTCCCAAAGTCAGTCTTCTTCTCATGTCGTCATCTTCATCCCAAGCCATTCCCACTCATACTGAACGAAACAAATCTTTCTTCAGATTCCTAAAGCACTCCAGCCTGTCGTCGAGAAATTCAACCAACATGAAGTTCAATTCCTCCACTCCATCAAGCAGTATCAGGATGTATGGCACACAGGCATACCCTACGACCACAATAGATCTCACTTGCGAACAGCCACATCGCTATGGGCAGTACAACATATCCTCAAGTAAGTCCTTGTTATAACATATGTATGGTCACACAACTCACGTCAATTGGGGTAATTCCACTCGTAGAACTCGAGCCGAGATCATCAAGAACAACGAACATCTTGCTCAGCTGGCTCCCGAAAAATCATCCTCCAAGAAATCTATCCGGATTAACTCTGAACCGGAAGGAGCAGAAGCTTGTACAGGCGACGAGAAGAAGCAGAAAGGGAAAGAGACGAAAGCTGAGCGAGATATCCGAGACCAGGGTTTCACGCGACCGAAAGTATTAATTTTAGTACCCTTCAGATCATCGGCACGAGATTGGATGCACAGTATTACGTCGCTTTCATCGACGAGCACGACGAGCACGACGACCAAGGGGATGGAGCGGTTCGAGAGTGAGTACAGTTTGCCGGACGGGACGGTAGACAAACTGGACGCGGAGGATGCCCAGTTCAAGTACGCCCTCGACCATCGCATCATCTTCCGTGGGAACGTCGACGACGACTTCTTCTTACCCGTCAAATTCAACCGCAAGGAAATCCGCCTCTATTCCGACCTCTGGAAGGCTGATCTCGTCATCGGAAGCCCCGTGGGTCTCCGCAAATTCATCGAAAAAGAAGGGTACGTGACATCTTCTCCCCCTTTCCTACTTTTTTTTTTTTTTTGACTGACTGTCCGAAGCCTTTTTGGACAACAACAGAAACGCCGATTTCTTGTCCTCGATCGAGATTTGCATCGTCGATCAGATGGACGTCATGCAGATGCAAAACTGGGATCATTTGGAAGTAAGCTTCCAACACCCCCTCCAGTATCAAAGAGATCAACTTCTTGAAAGCCTGACTGGTTTTTTAATATGTAGTTCGTCTTTGAGCACCTTAATGGCATACCCAAGAAGCCCCGAGACACAGATTTTTCGCGGGTCAAGCCGTGGTACTTGGATTCGCATGCCCGACATGTGCGCCAGAGCATCCTGTTCTCGTCGCAAGTGTCGCCGGAGCAAAATGCGCTATTCCGGACGCTGGACAACCTGAGCGGGAAGGCGATCCATTTCCACCACACGGACAGAAACAGCGCCGGGATTCTATGGAAGGTGCGGAGGGGCCTGCAGCAGACGTGGCTCGCGCTGGACGGCGGGGCTGAGCCAGCATTGGACGACGACGAGCGTCGGCTCCAGTTCTTCAACAAACACATCCTCCAGCCACTCCAGCTCTCCGCCCTCGTCAAGGAGGGCCTCGGCGGCGTCCTCATCTTCGTCCCCAGCTACTTCGACTTCGTCCGCCTCGAGAACCTCTTCCGGTCTATCGACGACATCAAGTTCGCCGCCATCTCCGAGTGCGTTCCCATTTCCTCTCTCGACCCTTGGAAAAGCACCATGTGCAAAAAAAAGAGGCCCCAGTTGACGCAAATTGACGGTGTGGTGTTTTCTTCTTTGTAGGTACTCGACGGCGTCAGAAATCAGTGCAGCGCGGTCCTCGTTCTTCAACCGGCACGTATCGTACCTGCTAGTGACGGAGAGGATGCACTTCTACCACCGATACAAACTGCGGGGGGCGCGGAAGGTGGTGTTTTATGGGCCGCCGTTCCACCCGGAGTACTACCTCGAGTTCGTGAACGAGTTCCCGTTCCTGGCGCGCAACCCGAACGCTTCTTCCGGCCCGAGTCGCAAACAGCGCCCCGCCTCAGAGTCGTCCTCGTCGTCGTCGTCCGCCGCCGCCGCCGCCGGAGACCCGGGTCCCGCTCCGCTCGCCCCCTCCGAAGTCGTCGTTCACGTCCTCTTCTCCCCCAAAGATAAGCCCGCTATCGAGCGAATTGTGGGCTCACCGACTGCCAAAAGATGCTCGACAACCTCGGCGTCGCTCGCAGCTTCACTTTCGTTTAGTTTATATATCTACATCCTGCTTTGTCTGTTTTTTCATAATTTTCGTTTTTGTTTTCCTCTTATTCTTTCCTTTTTCGGATTTTTTTTTTTCTTGAAGAGGGGGATGAAAAACTCGTTTGCAATGGCAAGACAAACGGCGTGAAAAATGCTGGAATTTTTCTGGAAACTTGTCGTTTTTCAGGCTGTTCTGATACGTACGTGCTCGTTTTGAGCACCAAGAGACAAGAGTTTCAGTTATATGATATGGAGGGCCCTTGAAGTGGGGATGTGCGACCAATCAAGCAATGCCTTTGTTGTTGGTCCTTCTGCGGCTGCTCGTCCATTTGACAGGCAGATGTGTAATATGGTACATATGTGCAGGCAATGCAAGGATGCACAGAAAGAGAAGATAGAAGATATGTAGAAGAATTTGCAGGGATACAAACCACTTACATACATAGGTAGTATTGCTCAAGGCTTTTGATAAAGATGTCAAATCCTGCAAATTTCATATATTGAATTGCAACTGCGTTCAGACTCACTTCCGTCAATCCAAAAGGTGTTTTTAGAAATTATGCCTCCATTTTTGAGAAATTGCTAAGATAAATGATGGGATTAATACTCTTGCAGAGTGGCTCTGCAAGTGATCTCCATATTGTCATCATATGTTTCATCAATGTGTTTGGCACTGATATAATTTCAGGTGAAATAATGGGCAATTAAATCTATAAAAACAACAACAACCCAGAAATATGCAACCAAATTTTCTTGAAGTCAACAACAACCACTTCCTTCATCCATATCAACATTGTTTTTGAGTTATGAGGCCATTGTTGCAGCTAGAATAGCATTATTACATGTTTTTCTTATCTGAAGTGAAATATTGATATTAACATGATGAAGGTGATCTGTGTTCTCACATCTAATTTCACAATTGGATAGAGCATTATCTCTACTTTGCTGGAAAAAAAAATCGTTGTATACCTCTGGGTGATTTTGTTTTTATTGATTTAATTGTCCATTATTTCACCTGAGATTATATCAGCACCAAACAAGGCTAATGAAAGTGTCTTGAATACACAACCCCCCCCCCCCTTTGAGCAACTTTGTTGAAATTAAAGCAGACTGAACTGAGGAAAGGAGGATTTTTTAGAAGAGGGGCCAAAGAAGTGACGATCTTATTTTGGGACTGGCTCACGGAAAAAGAGGGAAAGAACCAATGATTTTTATTCTTGTGTAACTAGGCTGGTTTAAATAAACTAGGTACACGCGGTTAAAATGTGGTTTTGGGAGAAATGAATAAAAAACAAAATTGAATAAAAGCTGAGAGGAATAAACAGATTAGTTCTTGGAAGAAACAATCTAACAGGACAGTCTCATTCTCTTTTAGTCAAGCAGGATTAGTTAATCAAGAAAAAACAAGAGTTAAACCACAAATGATCAGAGGCGTTAATTCTAGTCAATCAGATTTTATAAATCAGCCACATTAGTAAAAAGAAGAAGACATTGCAGAGACATGAGTTGATGACAAGAGCTTATTATTTGCTTCAGGCAGCAAAAAACAGGCTACTTAATGGCTATAATCTAGTCTAATGAGAGAGGATTCAAGAAAAGGTAAAAGGTGATCTTTAGGGAGGAGTAGGCAAGAAGGGATGAAAACTCAACAAACTTTGACAATTGTTTGGCCTAGAGAATATTGTTGGTTCCTGGGAAACATAGCTGGCTGTGGATATAATTTGTGTCTTGAAAATACAGGGGTTGTGGGTACAACATTTACATGCAAGACTTGAAACTTCTGAAAAACTCCCTGGCTGATGATTACTTTCTGAATTAGAGGTGTGTGTTTTTTACCCAAGGGACATGTATTTATGTATAGTTGATAATTTGACCAAGAAATTAAATTTATCCTAAAAAGAAATAAAATGTGAAGGACTTGTTGGCTTGGGAGAATGTCAGCTTTGTGTATGAAACGCTCTGTTTATGAATATAAATAGAGGTACTATCACTGTGCTGATAGACTATTTAAGAATGAAATTACTTTCAATTCACCCTCTGAATAAAAGGTTGAGTCCACACTCCTTTATAATTAATACTTTTGATATACAAAGGTAATAACAGGAGATTTTGTAACAATGTAAATTGCCACTCTAGTAACACAGGGTGTTACAACTAGGTAAGAAGGAAGTAGGAGGCAAGCACTTGAACTGATTTGCTCTTTCCAGAGGTGGGAGTCTTGCAGCTATTCCTTTTTAAGGATGATAGAAATACTGATAAATGAGGAGTTTATAGAGTATAACTATCAGTTCAGTGGTAAGGAAGATAAGAGGAAGAAAGCTCTACACTCAAGTAGGTGGAGAATATTCACTGTGGTACTGGTTAAGTATGGTGGGTGAATAAGCTGAGGAATCAGATCCAAAGAGCCCAAGAACTCCTTCCTTTTATATCTTCAGAGGCCAGTCTTTGTGTGCTACAAAGGCGCAATTATGTGGACTTTACTTATTCATCTATGTTCTTGTGATGTAATGAGAATTTAATAATTGTTTAAGTACAGTAAGAATCAGATCTATGTCCTCATGACAACATGTTGTATTGTATAGCCAATTATATCATGTGTCAACTCAAAGCAGAATAGTACGTGGGAATTACTACATTGGTAAGTAATTCCTTTCTACAAGTGTGTAACTTGTTAGAATAGATCTTGTTTAATGTTCTAACCAATTGAATAATTACTTCTTTTGGTTAACTTGTGGTTGGCCCAGTCCACAGTAGGATTATTATTTCAAGTACTTTGATATTACATTTAAGATGTCATGAAATATGAGAAGGAGTATGAAATCAAGGGTATCTCTGGTGAGGGACCCTACTTGATATTGCATCAAAAGTCCATTTCTTTAATAAAATTTATGTAATAATGGAGACTATGCAGTCCTTTGGATACCTTGTAGTATCTCTAGGGCTGACAGAAAATATCCAGAAAAATGAAAAAAAAATCACCTTCATGATTTTGGGAGTCTTTTTACGGGGCGTATCCAAGACCCTAAAATTGATTAATAAAAGTTTTCTTGTAGCGTTTGGTATAAGAAGAAACAGTCTCTGGTTCAGCCAGCTGAGCCCACCTCAAATCATCACTCACGCAAGTAACTTGGTACATACAAAGAGTCATTGAAATCCAAGAAGGGTTTCTTGTCCAGAGCCCTATGCAAACAGTTTTTTTGAATTGAGTTACTTATTACAGTTTCTACTGTTGTTTTTATTCATTTTGTTCTTTTAGGATTGATGATTTCTCAGGGATTGGCCTGTAGTGATGTGTTGAGACGCTGGGGATACAAGATTAGGGCATGGTCGCACTGGCGGCAAGACAGCTTGAATAACCAGCCATTGGGACAAAGCCGCAACTGGGGAGAATTGACACTGGAGAGGAGCAAAAATCAATTATGAGTACTAAAAGCAGTGCATCATAGGAAAACTCTTACTGCAGCAAAAAAATCGATGTACAGTGACCGGCAGGTTTTTGTCAAAGTTGGTGACAAGGCGCGCCACCCATATTGAAAACTTGCCTGCCGGCCACTCAGGTTGCAGGTGGGCTCAGGCAGCCCGCGGGCCGCCCAAGCCCGTCCTGGGTTTGGGGCGGGTCCGGACAGAGAACTGCTCATTATTGGCCCGGCCCACAGAAGCCCACGTCTGTCCTGGGTTGGGTTTGGCTGGCCAGGCCGGCCCGGGTTGGCCCAAGTTGTCCCGACCTATTTTGACAAACTCTCTGAATCCCTTTGTCTTCTGAAAGTTCAGCCCAAGCTCGGCTGATTTTCAAGTGCCATGGCGACCAAAAAAAATACCAAAAAGAAAAGATATACCTGCCGGGCTCCCGCTCTGGCTCCATTGTCTGAAGATTCATCCACCTCATCGGCATCCTTGGCCCCCCCTGAGTCCCCTCCTTTGACCTCACAGTCACAGAAGCCCAGCGTCCCCAGCTCTTCTATTCCTGTCAACATTGATTCTGATGATCCTGATCCAGCTTCAACCTCAATCCCCAAATCTACCCAGTTGAAGCGGAAGCAAACCAAGAAAGAAGATCCTCCTGAAAAAACTGCTGCCACAACCAGTACGGGTACCACCTGCAAGTCCGATTCCGATCATCCCGACAAGAAGAGAAAGACTACAAGCAATGTGGTAAGCCAACCCTGATTAAATAAAAGTTTTGAGGGGTTAATTATGTGGAAAAAGGTACAGGTGGCCAAGACTCAAGGGGGTTACAGGAATACATCAATTACACAGGCCCCAAACCAGGATCCAACAAACACAACACAATCACGCACCTGTCACACACAACAACCCAACCACAAGTTAGCCTCAAGTCCTGCAAGCCCCCCCTTAAATATTTTCTCTTTATTTAAGCCCTCTTTTCCTCTATAATTTTCCACATGTTCCATTATATTCCATCAATCATAGTTCAGCCCCTTGCCTCTAGTATTTTCCACTATTATATTAGCCCTATGATGTCATTGTATTCCACCAACCACAACTCAGCCAGTTATTGCTCATTTTTCTACTTATTCCATTGTTCCATTTCCTTCCACCAACCACAACTCAGCCATTTTAACCTCTTCTAGTTGGTTTATCCTCCCTCTCTCTCATACTTCCAACCACATTTTGACCACCCCTCTATTTTCCTCCCAAAAGATATATAAAGAGCCTTTTTCCTCCCCTCTCATTCCTCTGACCATCAGACTGTCTACATCATCAGCTTGTAAGTACACATCCCCTGATCCTATAGTCATCAGTTGAATACATCTGGTACCATAGTAAGCTCTATCTCTGAATACAGTGTAGAGAAATATATAATATAAATACCTATTACCTGCCCCAGTTTGAATATATTCTGGAGAATTATTAAGCCATTCCATCAGCTTGAACACATCCTGATTGGACATATAAATTATAAACCCTTACTAAATTACCTCACACATCCTCATCAGCCACACTATTCTTTAAGAGTCCATACTCTTATTCTTGTCAACATAACTCTCCCAGCTACCAAAGAGAGGCAGCCCTTCAAGCACTCATCCCTCTCAAGCTCTATTCTTCCCAGAGTAGTACCACAGCAATGTTTGGGATCATTTCACTACTCAAGGTGCAGGTAAGTGATTTCTTCAAATGACCAATCATATTATTAATAACAATGATGTCAATAAGACAACTAAAACATGTGTTGTGATGCTCAAATTCAGGTGAAAAACTCAAGGCCATCTGCAACTACTGCAAGACAGTCATGTCAGGAAAAAGTTTGAGTGGCACAAACCACTTACACCGGCACGTCAAGCAATGTCAGAACTTTACAAGTCACAACAAACAAACACTCCTCAGCTTCTCAAAAGATTCCGCTTCTTCCGAACCACCGTGGAATTTCTGTCAGAAGACCTCTAGGGATCTCCTGACGCAGATGATTATTGCCGAAGAGAACCCCTTTTGATCTGTTGAGAAGCCAATCTTTCGCAAGTTCATTGTGTCTCTGCAGCCCAAGTTCAAGTTGTATGGCCGAATGACTTTCAAGTCTGATGTCATGGCCATGTTTTCCTCAATGAAGTCAGATATTGCCACTGAGCTCTCTCAAGCGCATTGGATTGTGCTCACTACTGACCTCTGGACCTCCTCTAATCAAAACAGCTACATGGTAATTACTGCGCATTTCTTGACGCTTGACTGGAAGCTAGTCAAACAAATCATTTCCTTCAACATCTTGCCTGCGCCGCACACTGGATTTGCAATCTCTGAACAGCTTATTGCAACCATGCTCAAATGGAAAATCCAAAACAAAGTCTCCTTTATAACTGTCGACAACGCAAGCTCTAACGATTTTGCGGTGAAACGACTCCAAGCTGTACTTCTCAAAGATCCTGCGGACTCGGCTTTGGATTTGGATGGCCGATTTTTCCATATTCGATGCGCAGCTCACGTTATAAACTTAATTGTCAAAGACGGCCTCAAGACCACCTCTCCAGCCATCGGAAAAAACAAGGGACAGTGTGCGCTATGTCAAGTTGAATCCGTCAAGAAAGCAAGCTTTCAAAGAAGATATCCAGATGTTGTCCACAAAGCCGATTGCCTGGCCATCTGTTGACGTACGGACTCAATGGAATTTCACCTATCTGATGATCAAGTCATCCCTACCTTACAGATCTGCGTACAGGACTCTTTCCATGCAGGACGCAAACTACGTCTTTGAACCAACAGAGAAGGAATGGGCTCAGCTGGAGACCATTTGCAAATTCTTGAGTATGTTCCACACAGGTGAGTAAACACAGGTTTTTGCATCCCCTTTTCATGTTGTACATCACTGACACAAATGATGAATTTTTGATTCAGCTACTTTGGAACTCGGCGGAACCAAATATCCGACCGCTACGTTAGTGTTCAAACATTTCAAACAAATCCAGCAGGGAATAGTTGAAGGAAAAAACAGCAAACACATCAAAATCGTTGAACTTGTTGAACCAATGGAGGCCAAATTTGACAAGTATTGGGACGGCATGAAGCAATTTGCTTCAATCACGCAGATATTTGACCCGCTCTACAAAACCAAACTCATGGAATTCTTGCTCACGGATGAGCTGGGCAAAAATGCTGCGGCCCAGGAAATCGCCTCAACCAAGAAGACTTTGTACAGCTGGTTCACAAGTTACAGCAAGAGTAAGAAAACAAAGGACATCTCGACTTCTCACTCAGTGGAAGGAACTGAGATCAAGTGCCTCAGCAAAGACACCAACGAGTATTGCTTCAAACGCTATCTAGCCAGCAAAAAATCGAATCAAGTGGTTTCTGCCACATCAGAAATTGACTTATACCTTCAGGAGCCAACAGTTGAAATTGAAGCAAACGGAGCTCCAAAGCTTGACTTACTAGGATGGTGGAAGATTAACCAGCTGTGATTTCCAACACTTGCCCAACTTGCAAAGACCATTCTCATGGCCCCTATGACCTCGATCGCTTCTGAATCTGCCTTTTCAACCGGGGGACGCATACTCAGTGATTTTTGCAGCAAACTTGACCCAACTACTGTTGAGGTGTTGGTTTGCTGTCAAGACTGGATCAAGAATGGGTCTGAGGAGGAAAATGAAGATGATTCCTGATGGATTCTTTCCTCCTATTTTTCTTATCAGATTGTAAATAGTTAAAACATGGTGTGAAACGCAAAGAAAAATGATTTCCGCCGGCTCTCCACTGCTAAGAGCCTGTGGGCCGACCCAAGCCCAGCCCGAGCCCAGGCCAAAGATTGCTTTCCGGGCTGTGGGCTGGGCAGAGCTTTGGCTCAATTTGACCTGGCCTGGCCCAGCCCGCCTTTCCACGTGGGCCGGGTCCGGACAGCAAATCTGGGCCCGAGCCCGGCCCACTTGCAACCAGACCGGCCACTAAAGGAAGGTGATAGAGCGAGAGATTGGCACTTGGCAAAACAACTTCAGTCCAGGCCCCATTCCTCACATAAGACGCACTTCTGCATGACACTTGCTGACCACACTGGAAAAATCCAGCCCATCCCAGGATACGACGAAGACTAAGTACAAGTGTGGAAGACCCAGTGGGTCTTTTTTGGAAAGTGATTCTCAAGCAACCCAAGATCCACTGAGTAATCTCATGCAGCTAGAGTGCTGATGCCATGAGACTCTAAAATTTATGTCATGAAATCCCTATGATGTTTTTGAATATCCCAAGTCCCGCTGTACGGTTGCAGAGAGCCATGGTGAGGGTTGGATGTAAACAAATGTCAAGCAGAGACAGAGAGGGGAAATCAATTGATGGTTAAAACATATGAGAACCAAGAGAATGTGTGAGGGAAGAGGAAAAAAGTACATAGATTCTAGAACAACTAGAAGAAAGATCTGGAAGCAATCTTCAATCATCCATCCGGAGTCTGTGCTTCTGCGTCTGATGCGCCGTATGTAGAATTGCGGGAGAAGGAAGCTAGCAGCTGATGCCAACAGTGGACGGGACGACTTTGACAAGACCGGCCTTGTGCCAAACCTTCTTGAGATTTCGCGCAGTTTCGCTGACGTTCGTGACCAAGCTAAGATAAGTGAGCAGAGGGACAATCGCCATCAGACCGGGTTGCTCTGACTTGCTACCGTTGTACCGGCGCACTTGAATGACATTGTGGTTCTGGTCCTTCATCAAGTAGTAGGGGTTGTCATCTACATACACGACGTGAGACAATATTGGAATAGAAGCTTTATGGACAGTCACGGGTTGCTACTGTCAGTAAAGGGATGCTTGGGATTGGTGGGGCAGGGGAGGGGCAGACCTTTATGGACATTTACGGGTTGCTACTGTCAGTAAAGGGACGCTTGGGCTCGGTGGGGCAGGGGAGGGGCAGACCTAGAGGATAAAGCAGAAAACAGGATGAGGATGTATTGCATAGGCGAGTGAGGAAGAAATGGAGATTGGTTAAGAATGATGAGATGCGAGTGAGAAGGAAAATAACCTTTATGGACAGTCACGGGTTGCTACTGTAAGTAAAGGGACGCTTGAGCTCAGTGGGGCAGGGGAGGGGCAGACCTAGAGGATAAAGCAGAAAACAGGATGAGGAAGAAAAGAAAGGAAAACAACAACTGAGGAAGATAGCGGAGGAAAAGTACAACAGATGTCACATGCGACATGTCAGGCCCTGTCACTTGGAATCTCATCATTCCCACATACCCCCTCAATCTTCATTTCCTTAATAAATCCTGCACTTTCTCCTAGGAGTCTGGTGGTGTGCTTGGCTGTTTTGTTCCCGGTGAGGTTTTTGGTGAGAAGGTCGGTTTGTAAATTGGTTGAAGGAATGTACTTAAGATCAATTGTTTTAGATTTGATATGGTCGCGGATAAAGTGGTAGCAGAAGTTTATGTGTTGGGTGCCGTGGTGGTAGATTGGATTCTTGGTGATTTGCATAGCGCTTTGGTTATTGGTATAGAGGGTGAGGGTGGGTGTATTATCTTTTCATGATGTTTTCAATGAATAATCAATCATACAAAAAAATTCAATCATCTTCCTTTTTGTAAAAAGTTGATGCCCAAATTCTGCCTTTCTCATCCACTTCCATTGCCCAGATTTACTCACAACCATACCTTCCAGGTCAATTTTACAGACTTGCTAAGAATTTCCAATCAATCATGATTAGCATTGAAACAAATACTCTCAAATTCTCAGCATACAATTACATGAATTGATCAAAAAGCTTTGTGCAAATCAATTTCTCCTACTCAAACAGTCTTTTGCCCAAAAGTAAACCAATCATGGCCATATCTCCCAATTCCTCTGTGAAATATAGCTATGAATGACAATTCACATGTAAATGGTTCACCAAAAATCAATCTCCAATTTCCATTGGATAATATGCATTAAGTAAAAAGTTACCAGAAAATCTATTTTTCATACTTCATCTTGTGCTCAAACCCCCTTGTGGCCATATCTCTTGAATCATTTGTGCCATAAAGCTAAAAATCTAAATAAATGATTAATGAAATAAGTTCTAATTTTGATCATGTAATATGCATTCAATCAGGAGTTTTAAGCTAATCATTTTTTCCCACTCCAACATCTTTTAGCCTGTTTTACAGTCATGTAAAGCCTCCTCCCTATGTGGAAATGTTGGCCTTAGAAAATGAGAACCTTAGTCTGAGCAGGTGGGACCATTGGCCCCAGTAGCTGGGACCATTGTTGGCAGGAGCCAAGACCAATGGTCCAGCAGCTGGAGCTGTTGGTCTTGGTTCCAGCAGCTGCCTGCAGTTTTTTGGCCTCAGCTGGAGCTATTGGTCTCAGAAACTGAGGCCCCACATCTTCACACTCCCAGCAGCTGAAGCTGTTGGTCTCAGAAACTGCGGCCAATGCTCCCAACAGCTGAAGCTGTTGGTCTCAGAAACTGAGACCAATGCTCCCAACAGCTGGAGCTGTCGGTCTCAGCAAGTGAGACCAATGGTTCTAGCTGCTGAAGCCGTTGGTCTCGGAAACTGAGACCAATGGTTCCAACTTCCAGCTGCTGGAGCCGTCTGTCTTGGAAACTGAGACCGATGGTTCCAGCTGCTGGAGCCGTCGGTCTCGGAAACTGAGACCAATGGTTCCAGCTGCTGGAGCCGTCGGTCTCGGAAACTGAGACCAATGGTCCCAGCAGCTGAAGCCGTCGGTTGCAGCAAGTGAGACCAATGCTCCCAGCTGCTGGAGCCGTCGGTCTCAGCAAGCGAGGCCCATGCTTCCAGCGGCTGGAGCTGTCGGCTTTGACAGTCTGGGTGGTCTTGGCAACTGTATGTACATATTTGTGTAGTTACATAGACACATATGTTTTTTTTTTGGGCGGGGATGGGTCAAAGTACTTTGGCGGGGGTATCTGAGATATTCGAAAATTCGAATATTTCCCAAACCCCCGCTATTTACCCCCTGAGGACCCTGGGAGATGGTGTCTGTCAGGGGGTCTTCAGGTGGGTTTTTAGGTGAGTACACAGGTGCACTCATCCACCAAAAAAGAAATGTCGGACTTTCCAAACATGTTAGTTGGCCGTGCAGGTTCCATCTCTGGAATTAATGGTTCTCTGCCCAACTAAGCATGAACTTGAAAGTCGCCTAGGGTCCACAAGCCCGCAAAACGCGGCGAAAACAGGGATCTCAGCAGCGGGTGACTTTACGTGACCGGCAGATGACGAGATGAGACTCAACAATTTATCCAATGGATTTCCTATGATTTTTTTTGCATATCCCAATTCTAGCTGTTCAGATGACACAATGATGAGGAGATAGATGTAGACAAGCCAAGACAGGGAGGTAATCAACCTTTTGGAAAGAAAGATGAGACGCGGGACAGTGCGGGAGGAAGAAGAAAAAAGTAAAGATCAGCTGGGAGAAAACAACTGGATACATTCTTCAACAACCTGTTCAGAGGCTGCGCTTCTGCCTTTGGTGTGCCGTAGACATGCGGAAGAAAGACGTTAGCAGGTGATGCCAACGGTGGAAGGGACGACTTTGACGAGACCGGCCTTGTGCCAAACCTTCTTGAAATCTCGCTTGCTTTGGCTAACGTCCTTGACCGAGCTGAGGTAAGTGAGAAGGGGGGCGATAGCCATCAGACCAGGTTCCTCCGACTCGTCACCGTGGTATCGTCGGACCTGAATGATGTTGTTGTTCTGGCCCTCCATCGAGTAGTAGGGCTCGTCATCCACAAACACAACGTCAGACAAGGAGCCAAACGCATCGAGTCTAGAGCGAGATATAGGTATAGGTCATGAATTCCAAATTCCCCCAGGGGGTACAAACTATGAAGATTTGAACTATATATAGCAAGCATAACCTAAATACATATTGGAAATATGCAAATACAAGCGAGATGACATGACTACCTCAACATTCCCCCCCATGACAACGAGCCTATAGAAAAAGTATATAACGTTAAATTGATGATTGTTATAAATGATCCAAGAAAATAACAGAAAACGCCTCCATCTCTTTTCATGAAGAGAGAGAAAATAAAGAAAACAACGCCTCAAACCTCCTTTTACAGAGGGAGAAAAAAAACGTAACTTAAGAATAAATGTATAGAAAGAAAAACCATCAAACGAGATCTTGCGCCGTTGAAACGTGGTCTTGATCCTCTGAAACGCGGGCTTGGTCCGGTGAAACGCGGGCTTGCTCCATTTAAAACGAGTTCCCCCAGCCTGCAATCGCGGCAAAAGTTCTGAATTCACGAGTGCGCCAGTCCGACAACTTCCTGGCGCAGAGAAAGCAAAAAAAATTCCAAGCGATGCTCACTGGAGTGGCAGGGTGAAACTGCAACTCCAGCACGCCCACAAGTCGGAAGTGCATAGTCAAGGAAATGGACTCACTTCACCCTGTTCAGGGCATTACCCAAAAACAGCCCCGGTAAATTTACCCAACAGGCATGGACCCAGCGCCTTTGTGAAAACATCTGCTAGCTGGTCCACCCCGGCTATCCATTCCAGCTCCATGCGGCCTCTCCGGAGGAGTTCATTGGTGTAATGAAACTCTCGATTGATGTTCTTCGCCTTCACAACACTAGCCTTGTTGGTTGCGATCTTCACGGCCGCCCGGTTGTCACAATACATAACCGGTTTCATTGTCCTGAGCAGTCCTCCCAGCATTTCTGCCAGCCAGATTGCTTCCACAGATGCTGCCGACAGTGCAACATACTCCGCTTGGCACGTCGAACGGGCGGGTGCCACCTGCCTTCTTGCCGACCATGCAATTGGAACGTTCCACAAAGTCGCGATAAAACCGTGATGAGATCGAGCCCCTTTGCCCATCCAGCTGGCATCCACGAAGACTTTTAATGGCGGTCCATCCTCCCTCGGCACAACCTGCAGTTCGAAATGCCTGATGGCGCGAACATACGCCACGAGTTTCCTGACAGCTGTCCAGTGAGAGTCATCCGGGTTCAACGAGAAACGCGCCAGATAATGAGTTGCAAATGATATATCGGGCCTAGTGCCTTGCGCGAGGTACAGCAGCACACCGATGATCGAGAGGTAGTTCCGGTCTGGCGTAGTCGAAGGGTTTGAGACCAGTGTTGTGTCCGCCAGTGGAACGTTGGAAGTTGCTGACGAATCATCCATGGTGAGGAGTTTGCTTATTAATGCCGGTTGCTGCAGTGTGTATCCCTCGGGCACCTGTTGAATGCGTATGCCAACTAGCGAGGCTAACTCCTCGTCCCACTTCACGGTTACCAGTTTGGACAACACCGCCTTCAGTTTCTCCATTAAGCCGTCCGAGCTGCCAATCAACAGCCCATCATCCACATGGATCCACAGGAAGGCGATGTCCGAATCGTCCCGGTACACGTAAGTACTCATGTCCTCTGACCCCGCCTGAAATCCGGCCCCAGCTAACGCGTCTCGTAAATGCAACCACCAGCATCTCCCCGCCTGCTTCGTCCCGTACAGGGCCTTACGCAATTTCCACACCTTTCCCGGCGTGATTGGATGCCCCGGCGGTGGCTGGACCCATACGTCATCGTCTATTTTACTGTGCAGGTAAGCCGTCTTGACATCAAACGATGCGGTTGGCCATTGATATTTAGCTGCAATAGCTAACGCCGCCCGTAGGGACGCAAAAGTTGGAGTTGGCGCAAAAGTATCCTGGTAATTCACGCCCTGTAGCTGCTTGTGCCCCCCCACGATGATACGCGCCTTGCGTCGCTTGATGTCGCCGTTCATGGTCCGCTTGGTCCCCAGGAGCCACCTCGATTTCAGCAGCTTCTTCTTATCCGCAGGTGGGTCTACCTCGACGTGCACCCCAAGGTCTCGCAACGAGTCCATTTCTTCCTGCATGGCCGCCCGCCAATCCACCGCGTCCGGTGACCCGATTGCCTCAGCATATGTCGGCGAGTCGGCGCCATAAGGGTCCCGGCTTTCCAGCAGCGCCACTACCGCATCTTGCTCATCCAGCGTGTCCCCAAGCCTGAAATCTCCCAGCGTGTGGCATTCAATTGCCGATATGACTGCTTCAGTTTCTTCGTCCGTCGACACTCCGTACACAGGTGCCAGTATTGGACCCTCTTCAAATCGGACTGACGCCGCCGTGATCACCCTCCCGGTGTCCTCGCTCCACAAGAGCCAGCCCTTTGAATCCGTCGATATCCCTACGTGCCTGAACTTGCCGGCGTACGGAACGACTTGCTTGAGGTGAGTGTGATCATGAGCGTATGCCACGCACCCGAAAACTCTCAGCATGTCCAATGTAGGCCTGATCTCGAGGACCGCCTCCAACGGCGTAGACGTCTTGCCGACGTGAAGCATCCGATTAAAGATATAGGCAGCGTGCCTAACCGCATATGACCACAGCGTAGGTGGAAGCCCCCTGGTGTGAATCAACGCCCGGCACATCTCAGTCAAGGTCCGGTTTGTTCTCTCGACGGCGCCGTTTTGGTGATGCTCATAAGGCGCCGACTTCTCATGGACGATGCCCATCCTTGACACAAAATCCGCCAGCTCCCTGCTCGTCGCAAACTCAAAAGCGTTATCGGTGCGTATTCTCTTGATTGCCCACTTTGACAAGTTGATGAATTGCCCAAGCCACCTGATCAGTTCCTTTGTGGCCTCGCCCTTTGTCTTCAGCGGAATAGCGGACACCAGGCCTGAGGCCAGGTCCTGCACCGTTAGGAAGTACTGGCTCCCATCAATCGCTGCTTTATACGGTCCCACCACGTCAGCGGCAATCACATCCCCGGGTTCCTTACAGATGTCCCGTGAAGGAAGTTTTACCGGCGCGTGTGTGGACTTCATCAGCGCGCAAGTGTCACAGCACCCCTTGAGGTGAAACGATCCCAGTTTTGGCGGATCCCGGATAGCCCCCGCTTTGATTGTGCGGTGCAGCATCCGCAAGGAGAAGTGTCCAACTCGCTCATGCAACAATCTTGGCTCCAACGCCACGGCGCAAACTTGAGATTTCGGGCGTAGAATAGGAATAAAACAACGATTTTGAGATTCGATAGATGAAAAAACAACTCCATCTTGCACAAGCGAGTATTTATCTCCATCCCATTCCACCTTCCCATCCAGTGCCTTGAACTTCCCCACAGATATTATCGTCCCTTTGATATTCGGACAAAACAGTACGTTCGATATCCTCAAAGATCCGTTTGGTGTAGGGAGAACTACGTCTCCGACCTTCCTCACGGGAAACCGATCTGTGGAAGCAACGATGAGATTCATTGTCGTCGGTCGCAGTGATGTGAATAGACTGACATCATTTGTCACGCTGTCCGTGGCCCCGGAGTCCAACAGCGCCACGTCCTGCTCGTTGCCCTGTTGCTGGACCGACGCCACGTTTGCTGGCGACCGACCGGCTTGAGACGGCGGAGACGCTCGCATTAATGCAGGGTGACACACCGATGACTTGCGCAGTTTGAAGTGCGGATTGGCCAGCCTTGGGTCCCCCACTGGCGCCTTTTTCCCCCGAAACAATGGACAGTCCGCCAACCAATGCCCCCATTCGAAACAGTATCGACACGGAAGCTTGTCGCTGAGGACTCTCCTGGCCCACGCGTCGCTGCGCCACATCACCGAGTTCGGATCGCCTTTCTTCGATCCCCTGCCCTGTGGGCTCTGCCCGCCTCCACCGCCAGTCTGACTTCTCTGGCCCTGAGGAGGCCCCAACGCCTGATTGCGACCCGCCTGTAGCTGCGACCGGTAGGCAAAGACTGACCCGGTGGATTGTGCCCCAGACTCGAATCGACTCGCAAGTTCCAGGACCGTTTTGGAGGTGATGGTCGTGCCCTGATCAACCGCCAACCGGGCATCCAGCGCATTGGCAATCTCCTGGTATGACGATTGGCATCTCTGGTGAAAGATCAAAGCCAGCACGAGGTCTTTGTGGAAACCCCCCGCGCGACGCTCGATCTCATTGAGACATGTCTCCATCTCGGAGTACGTGGCATTGAGTTGCCCCGCAGGATCCACGGCCTCCGTTGCCTTCATCCATTTGGATAGGACATAGGTCCACGATACCGCCTCGAATCTCGTCCGGAGTACTTGGAATGCCGCCCAACCATGCTTTCCTCTCACCGAGGAGACCAGTGTAGGGTGGACGCTCTGCTCAACCAGAATGCCAGTGAGCTTTCGCCGATCACCATTGGTGTCAACATCGGTGGACCCATAGTAGTCGGGCATTTCCCACACCGTGGCTACCGTGTGAGTAATGGCCGCTCTCCAATCCGGAAAGTTGGCTCCATCTTCCTCCAGCTTCGGCTCGATAGCTTTTCCCAGCTTCTGGTACTTGGACAGCGCCTCTGCCAGCGCTATCGCCCGATCAATTCCAGTCGCTAGGGGCTTGCGCGTCTCTTTAGCTCCAGCGAAAGCTCCAAACAGCTGTGCTAGTGTCTTGAGCGTCACCGGTTGTGTCCCCTGAGGGGTATTGCCGACTGGGGTGGAGGAGCCCGTCGCCCCGGTCGGCGCTGATTTCTGCTTATTGGCCATTTTCTTCTCTTGCCTCTTCTTCTGCAAACGAGGGACGGGTACCGGAGTGAGGAGTGCTTCGAGTGGTGGAGGGTTCAGTGGTAGTCCTTCTACCCAAGGAGGCAAAGGAGGTGGCGGGGGTGTTGCAGCGTTGTAGGTTTGGCCGGAACGGGTGCCGCGAGGTAAGTCCGGTATCTGGAAGTAAGACACGGTGCCCAATGCTCACAAATGTGGCTTGTAGTTCGCCACAACCGCCTCTTTGATGCACACGTAAGGAAGACTCACTTCCTGTTGGCCTTCAGCCCACCAAATACAGCAAACACGGACGGGTCGAAAGCGTCGGGTTGATTCTGCGCTAGGTCGGAACTAGCGTCTGGTAAAAGTAGCCGGGTCGGAACCGGTGAGTAGTTGCTAGTGTCGGAGTCGGAATCGACGACACGGGGAGAGAGATGAATAGAGTTTTGCTGCTTAAGGAAGACTAATTATGAAAGATTTTCACGATTTCTAAGTTAAGCTCTGCGCAGGCTCATAACCTCTAGAGCGAGATATAGGTATAGGTCATGAATTCCAAATTCCCCCAGGGGGTACAAACTATGAAGATTTGAACTATATATAGCAAGCATAACCTAAATACATATTGGAAATATGCAAATACAAGCGAGATGACATGACTACCTCAACATCGAGGTCCTTGCGACGTTCTCCGCGATAGATAGTGCAGTTGTGAGAGGCCAAGACCAAAGAGAATGGTTCAGTTGAATCCTGAAAGGCCTTTTGGTAACGTTTCGTAATTTCTTTAACGACGTTAAGTGCGTACACATAGGAGCTGGAGGTGAAGATGACGAGTTGATGGTAGTGCGCGCTCTTCTCGTGCAGGAAGGTGAGGCAATCATGGTGGAGTTGAATGTTGTACGTCGAGGGGGAAGTGCCGCTAACCCTGAAGCTGTCAGATGAGTAAGAGTCCCTGCAGATTAATGTGTTGTCGAGGTCTAACACCAAAATTTTTTGCTTCGGGGTATCTTGCGCAAGAGCCGGGTTGCAAAGTGTGGATTTGCGGTCGGTGATCCACTTCTCGAAGGCGGGCATGTCCTTGATGTTATAATAGCCGTCAAGCGCCGAGTCGGGGACTGTGTCGGCCCCTTGGAAGAGCTCTTTGAGCGCTTCCTCTGTAGCCAGGTCTTTGGCTACCTCGCTGACCGCAACGGTGGCATCATCCGTGGAATCAGGCGCAGTGTCGGCGACAGTGCCGGGGACCTTCTCAGCAGCAGCAGCAGACATGGTATCAGGTGCGTTAGTATTTGCAAGTCGACGACGCTTCGCGTTAGCCGCACGGATGATTGCCTCCGGGTCGGTTGGTGGGTGAACCAAGTCAGACTTCGAGCGTGTAGGCATCTACTGAGCTGGAGGTTGTGGAGGAATGAGGTGGTAACCACTGTCTGCCGATGATGGCGGACTCTTTAAACGCACGGCAACTTCGGAAAGACCTTTCCGGAACGAACGTGTTTCCCGGATTGGTTGCTCACCACAAATTTATACATAGAGGACGACTTGTGATCCTCTCAATGTCTGTATGATAAAACGACCCTTGAAATGAATCCGAACAGAAGGAGGAGAGAAGAGCGAGACGGCTTGGCATCACTTAATCCTGAAGCGGAAGAGACAAAGGCTGTATGGTGATGTACCAGCAATTTTGCGGGCGTGAGACAGCACGATATGTACCCTGGTGCCGGCGTCCATTTCCGGCCCAAAACGTCCTCTCAGAGTCCCGGCGGGTTTGGAGTTACATACCGCAATAGGGCAATACTGACCGTCCGGCGCGGCGGCGTCACCCCATCATCACCAGCACGATAGGGACGATGGAGCTCTCTAATCTTTCCCTGTCCTACGTAACACATCAACAGATGGCAGGGCCTCGCATGGGAGCGGATGTGTACATATACAAAATCAAGCACCCATCTGGGGTGTGCTTCGGATGCAGCAAGTAGCTATATTTTGCTAGATTTTGCTGCTTTCGTTTTTCATTTCCCACTTCAAGCGTGAGCTGAAATATAATTTGTGCCCCCATGGAACTCTGCGTGCCGGCGTCTTTCCAATTGAGAGGTTTTATTAAGCAAGGGTGGGTGTCTTTGCCTCCAGTTCAAAGCCCGGCCATTTCCCAGAAGAACTTTGGTCAAATCCTCAGACCGGAAACATGTTTTCGAAACAATTCATCGGAACAGGACTTCGGGCACTCCAGGCTTCAAGCCTACCAGCCGCTCGGCAGTACCCTCAAGTATCCATCTCCTCCGGGCTGAAGTATTCACCATCCCTCCGATCTGCTGTCAACCGAGCCATCTGCTCAACCCCGTTCCGGTTGAAGAAAAAGGCTACATAATCTGAGCCTGCCTCCCCCCTCCGTAACTCATCCTCTCTCAACCAAGGAGGTTTTTAGCGATCAAGCCCACAAAGAGCTCTTTCAAGGGGCCGACGCAGTCGCCGACTCGGCACTTGACGGTTATTACACCATCCGAGACATGCCCGCCTTCGAGAAGTGGATCACTGATCGCAAATCAGCTCTTTGTAACCCGGCTCTTGCGCAAGATACCCCGAAGCAAAAAATATTTGGTGTTAGACCTCGACAACACATTAATCTGCAGGGACTCTTACTCATCTGACAGCTTCAGGGTTAGCGGCGCTTCCCCCTCGACGTACAGCATTCAACTCCACCCTGATTGCCTCACCTTCCTGCACGAGATGAGCGCGCACTACCATCAACTCGTCATCTTCACCTCCAGCTCCTATGTGTACGCCCGTAACATCGTTAAAGAAATTACGAAACGTTACCAAAAGGCCTTTCAGGATTCAACTGAACCATTCTCTCTGGTCTTGGCCTCTCACAACTGCACTATCAATCGCGGAGAACGTCGCAAGGACCTCGATGCGTTTGGCTCCTTGTCTGACGTTGTGTTTGTGGATGACGAGCCCTACTACTCGATGGAGGGCCAGAACGACAACGTCATTCAGGTCCGACGATACCACGGTGACGAGTCGGAGGAACCTGGTCTGATGGCTATCGCCCCCCTTCTCACTTACCTCAGCTCAGTCAAGGACGTTAGCCAAAGCATGCGAGATTTCAAGAAGGTTTGGCACAAGGCCGGTCTCGTCAAAGTCGTCCCGTCCACCGTCGGCATCACCTGCTAACGTCTTTCTTCCGCATGTCTACGGCACACAAAATGCAGAAGCGCAGACTCTAAATGGATGATTGAAGGTTGTGCATATCCAGCCCTTTTCTTTCTAGTTGTCCTTTACTTTTTTCCTCTTCCTCACACACTTTCTTGGTTCTCATTTGTTTTACCATCACAATTAGTTGCCCCTCTCCGTTCCTGCTTGTTCACATCAACCCTCATCATGGTTCTCTGCAACCAAACAGCTAGACTTGGGATACTCAGAAATATAAGAGGAAATCCATGGAATAAATTCTTGAGTTTCATTGCATCAGTATGGTATAGCTACATAAAATTCCCCAGCAATTCTTGAGAATCACGTCTCCAAAACCCCACCGGGTCTTCCACACTTCTAGTCTAAATGCCAATGTAGGATTGGCTGAATTACTTTTTCCAGTGTTGTAAACCAGTCTCAAGCATAAGCGCACATTGTGTTGAGGAATGGGCTGAGTTGTTTTGCCAAGCACCAATCTCTTGCTCTTATATCACCTTCCTTTAATGAGTCGCCGGCAATAAGCTTTTGATATGATGGGCCGCGCGCGTCGCTACCATTCTTGATACAAATCTGCCGGCAACTGTACATCTTTTCTGTCTCAGTAGAAGTTTTCCAATGGTACACTGTTCTTACTACTCATTAAATATTAATCGTTGCTCCTCTCGGGGTTTAAATTCTCCCCATTTGCGGCTTTCTCTCAATGGCTGGCTATTCAAGCTGTCTTTCCGCTCATCCTTCTCCTTGCATACCCAGCGTCTCAACAATATTCTTAGTACAGTCCTATCCCTGAGAAATCACCCATGCTAAAAGAACAAAATGAAAAAAAACACCAGTAGTAACTGGAATAAGTATTCCTTAATTCAAAAAAAAAATTGCATACTGCATACACATAGGGCGCTGGACATGGAATCCTTTTTTTTTCCTCAAAATGAAAATTCAAGTCACTTGCATGAGTGATGATCCTGAGCCAGAAACTGTTGCTGCTTTTACCAAATGCTAAAAGAAAAGTTTTATACATTAATCTGAGGATCTTCAATACACAACCCTAAACCCTTCACCTTCCCAAATATGTGAAAGTGCTCATCATATCCCTCAGGTATCAAGATCTATATGGTTCCCAATGAACAGGAAATCCATGGGAAGCTGATCTGACAGAAGAGAGAGAGGGAGAGAAAACAGATAATTCCTATGGGAAATTGCATGATGCAGCTGCTACAGCTTTAGAATAGGTGGATTCAACTTTTGCTGAAAATAGTCACAATTGAGCCTTCATCAGTCCAACATTTGAATTTATTTTTTAGGGGGTGATGAAGGAGAATCATTTGTGAAATGGTGGGGGTTCATTGGGTATACATCATTGTTGATGAGACAAATCAATATCAAGAATGGGATCATGAGAGCTACATGTAACAAATTTTCTGAGAGAAAGGCCAAGTTGGGTTTCTAGGCTCCCCCAAGATTGTTTTTTTCCCAATGTGATATTAAGACCATGATTACAAAACCAATTGCTTTTCTGACCTGATGAGACAAGCAATGTGCATGTGGACAAAATGTTTTCCATTGAGTAGGGAATTGTCCAAACAGTATTGGTTGCGCCCATCATTGAATTGTAGAATTTGGGAGAAAGAGTGCATGGATAGAGTGATATGAAGTTTTCCAATCAATGATCAAATGGCTGTGGAATTCAGATTGGATTTCCTCTCTGGTTCTTCCTCAAGTTTTCCAGGAAGATATAAAAGATCTGTATTGTAATTTGGCAGTAGGTTGAAAGAAAGAAAGAAAGAGGATATATAGGAGGCAACCGTGATTTGTGCAACAACTACATGCACACAATTTTGACCAGGGAACCACCCAGCTCAAGTGCTTCTGAGGACTCCCAAGTGGCTCTGCTTGATTTTTTTTTTTTCAGTCACTGAAACTGAGAGAGAGGTTTTCATCCCCAACAGGAACTCCTGAGGGGGAGAGAAAGCTGAGAAATGTGATTAATACAACACAATAAAGGGATTGGTGGAGGGTACATACATATCTCATGGGTGAGAGTTGAAACTGGGACCTAGCATCAATATGGTACCACTTGACACTGTATTACTACACTCACAGGGCCCTGGTGCACCTGTTAGCCACCCATGATGCTAATATGTTTTTGATGTGCCCAGGTTTGTGTACCACTTTGAGCAACTGTGTCTTCCCCCCTCAGCCCATCCCAGCCTGTCTGCTTACTTGTGACATGTGTGCTGCTGTGGTGGTGAGCGCAGCTTTTTGTTTGTCACCTAACACCCTGCATCACTCTACTACCAATTTTCTTTCTTTCTTCTCCTTTCTTAGTCCCTTCTTGAAAAGCACACCCAACTTTTTAAGCACTTTATCAAGATTTACCTTTGTAATTAATTGGCACCCCCGGCCTCTCTCACATCTCATGTGTTTCTGCCATTTTCTATGTCTACATATTTTTTTTGTTTTTTTTGTTACAATATTGGAGGGAGCTTGTTGGGATTCAGGTCACCAGAATCAGCACCGTTAGCTAAGGTTGGTTATTACTCTCACCACCCCTGATCATAAATGTATCTTTTATTTGACCCCCCGGGCTCTGTTGATGTTTCTTCTTTTATGCATGGTCCATGGGTTCATGTCTCAAGATGTTGTTCACCCCTTGGCAACTAGCCATATCAACGGCCAACTACGTACCCCACTTTCAGTGTCGAGTTGCTTGTGTGTAGATAGCGGAGTGAGTGTGATTCAACTAATTGGAATTTGGATGGCCATGAAGTGGTTGCAGGCCTCATGTAAAGTTGAGAGTGCTCATATAATACATAAATATTTAGTTGAATTGGATTTGAATTTTGAAATTTGAGTTATGGGATTGAGTTGTTAAGTGCATACTGAGTTGTCATAGTCGCACGTGCTACATATTTATTTATTTATTTATTTATTTATTTATTTATTTATTTCTGCGCCCCCCGTTCTCTTTTTCCCCACACACTTTAAACTCGAGTCCTCTTCTTCTCATTCTTCTTCCTCTTTTTAATAATAATATTTAAAAATGCCACTGTTCGGAAATAAACGAAAGAAAGAAACAGCAAACACAGACAAACACTTAGACCACCACCAGCATCAGCACTCTCCTCACATAGTCGATAGCACCCAGCAGCAGCAGCAGCAGCAGCATCCTTCCTCAGCCCGACTCACTCACAACAACAGCAACGGCAGCTACCACCACCACCAGCAGACACTCTCCCAGCCACCCTCATCCTCCTCTGTCCACCAGCTCGCCGCGTCCAAACCTACCCCGCCTCACCCCGCCAGCTCATCCACCGTCATCTATCCCTGGTCCCACCGTCGCCTCGGTCTGCTCCCCCCAGCTCCCTTCCCAAGCGAACCCCTCGACCATGTCAGCAGCGACCCCGCAGCACTCAGACCCTCTCCCCCGCCGTTCCCCCGCTATGGCCACTCCATCAACCCCATGGGTACCCCCACTGGCTCAGGCGACATCTACATCTTCGCCGGGCTCGTCAAGGACCAAGTCAAAAACGACTTATACGTCCTCAACGTAGCACCCACCCCCATCAACCCATCCAACGGCGTCAACCCCACTACCCCTACAAGCCATCTCCACAACCAAATCCTCACCGTCGGACTGGTAGAAACACGAGGCGAAGTCCCTCTACCCCGAGTAGGTCATGCTTCCGTGGGGGTTGGCAACGTGCTCATCGTCTGGGGCGGCGACACAAAAACACGAGACGACGAAAAACAAGACGATGGCCTCTATCTCCTCAACTTATCAACACGCGAATGGACTCGTGTCAAGGTATCAGGACCCTGTCCAGAAGGCCGCTACGGTCACTCGGCTGTCATCCTCGGCAGCAAGTTCTACATCTTTGGCGGCCAAACTGATAACGGTCGATTTATGAACGATCTATGGAGCTTTGACCTCCACAAACGTACATTCACTTTTTTTTTTTTTTTTTTTTTTTTTTTTTTTTTCTCTCTCTGTGCTCGTCCGTCTCACACTGACACTCACCACCCCTTTTCTATCACATAGTCAAATCTGGTGCTCCCAAGTGGCATCTCACTCAATTCCCTCCCGCCCTACCCATCCCCTCAGAAAGAACTGGCCATACCGTCGTCACCTTCAAAGACTCCATCTACGTGTTTGGCGGCACTGATGGCCAGTATCACTATAACGACACCTGGAAACTGGACGTCAGTACCGGCACGTGGAAAGAGCTCGACTGTATCGGCTACATCCCTCTTCCTCGTGAAGGCCATGCGGCCACCTTGGTGGATGACGTCATGTATGTACTAGGCGGCAGAGGGGTTGATGGGAAAGACCTGGACGATTTGGCAGCCTTCAAAATCTCCAGTTAGTTATGTGTTCTTTCTCTCTTTCAACCCTTATGTCCTTCTCTGACCCCAACACATACTGTTTTCCCTCACTCACAGACCAACGGTGGTACATGTTTCAAAACATGGGCCCCGCCCCTGCTGGTCGATCTGGGCATTCCATGGCCTCTTGGCAAGGTAAAGTGTACGTGCTAGGTGGTGAATCTTATACCTCTGCCAAACCCGACGATCCTTCCATTGTGCACGTCCTCGATACCGCCAAGATCAAGTATCCACTCGATCCCACCACCGTCCCTCGCCAAACGACTGCTCCATCATCTTCCCACAAGTCCTCCGATCCCAGTCTGAACGATCCCACTCCTCATTCAAACAACGCGATGGTCAGTCGAACCCCAAACACCAGTAATCTTGGACACAGTGAATCTAACTCCAACCTGGAAAGCGCATATGACCCCAACTCCAAGCGTGCCACCACTGGCTCGGCCCCTTCCGCCGGGCCTCGCCAGCGTCGTCCAGAAGATCCCCCTACCGCAGCCCCTAGTTCAGCAGCTACCAATCGTCGCACTATCAGCGCCGCCACTTCCCGAACTATGTCGCCCCAAGCGATGACCCCCTCACGTGCCATGTCACCTCAGATATCTGCCATCAGCCATGAATCTGTTCGCCGTCAGTCCAGCTCTCCAAGCTCTCAGCCTGCCCCTCGCCGAAGTCTAGAGAACCAGCCCGGGGGGCAGAACGCCAAGAGCATGCGATCTACACAACCCAATACTGCTGTTGCCGCCGCCGCCGCCGCCACTGCCACCGCTGCTGCTGCTACTACTGCTGCGTCAACAACAAGACAAAGTAGCTCTCCGGTGCCCAGACGCGTGTCTGCAGAGATCACGCGAATGCTCAACTTCAACTCTGCTGCCAACTACAAGCTGGGTCATGAAGTCTCTTCCAATAATACCCACCGACAACATGGCAACCATCAGGCCACTGGCTCCTCCTCGTCCATCTCCTCCTCGGTCGTTGATCCTCCTTCATCCATATTGGTCAAGCAGAACGGCTGGATGAAAGCTGCTCTCGCCATCGCCGTTCAACAGGGCTTCATGCTCCCCCCGTCCGACGAACATGGCCTCTTCACTGATGAGCGCTCCTGGCTCATGAGTTTCCAGAATCAAGAAACGGGCCAGAATAATAACATGGTGACAAAGGATAAAGGAATGCAGAGATTGATCGAAGCGCTTGTCCAATTAAAACGTGAATTAAACAAAGCAAAGGTGCGTATTCCTTTCTCTCCTCAACTTTTACCTCGGTATTAACTATCTCTTGTCTTGTCTTGGTTTTAGAGTCAAATGGCTGAACAGACTAAACAGCTGGACAATCGACTCAACGAGAACAGCAAGTCAAAGACGGCGGCCCTCCAAGAAGCGTCCTTCTATCGAGTGAAACTAGCCGCTTACGAGGCCGCGTCGGTTTCGGAAGTGAACAAACTAGAGAAGCAGCGTATCAGTGACCTGGAGAACAAGCTTTCTGAATTGATCGTGTCCAAGACAGCTTCTGACCGTCAAGTGGCTCAATTGACTAATGAGTTGGAACAGGAGCGTAATCTTCGAGAAGTCTCACAAGAAAATACGAGCAGAAGTAACGAGCGATCCGATCAGATTCAAGCTCTCCATTCTCAGCTGGTCATCGATTACGAAGAGCTGTTAAACAAAACCCGGGGGATGGATATGCATTCAACCGAATCTGTGCAACAATATCAATCTTTACAAAATACCCATCGCACCGTTCTTGCAGAGTTGGAGAGCTCAAAAAAGAAATTGGAGAGCACTCTGCTAGCGAATGAGAAATATTTGCTTACGCTTCAGCATCACCAGAAGCTCATGGATGCGACCCGTTCCAAGGTGGACGAAGTGCAGAGCTCTTGGGACCAGGCCAAATCGGACTTGGAAGCGCAGAAGACGTTAGCACGAGATCTGCATCGCGAGTTGGATTCGAAGCTGCAGGAGCTTGAGCAATCGAAGGCGAAGGTGGAAGAGATGGACCAAGTGATACGGAGACTCCAGGAGGAAAACGAGACGCTGAAAACTTTGCATAACGATGGGATTAGTCAGCTGCTCCATGTGACGCGATCCATGCCGAACGAAATGACGACCAGCATCAACGTGACTTCGAACGACGATGTCAGCCAGACGCGCAGTCTGAGCAGTGACATCCAGCACACCACCACCACCACCACCACCAGCGAAGTTGATCATAATAAGAGAGGCCAGCAGGAAGAACTCTCGCGCAGAAAACTGGAGAGCACGGTGCTGGAACTGAACGAAGCGCGGTCCCGAAACATGTCGCTGGAGGTGGACCTGATGAAATCGAAATCCGAGATCTCGACGCTACGCACCAAGATGATGAACCTGATGAGCGAGTCGAACAAGATCCGTTCTCAGATCTCCGTTAAGGATCACGAGCTACAAGACAAGAGCCGGTTGATCGAAGCATCAGAAGTGAAGACGTCTCTGCTGAAGAACTTGATTTCGGAGAATGGACATGCTGGAGTGACGACGGATGAGGACCACGGGAGTCGGTCATTTGACTCGAACGGAGGGGGCCCCGTCATCCTAGGCAACTCGCTGTTATCCAGTGTGGCGGGTAACAGTAACGGGTCGTCAGCGGGGGAGGCGGATCGGATGCACAAGAGGGTGCAAGAGTTGGAGGTGCAACTAGAGGATCGGCTGCGGGCGCATGGGGAGCTGGAGCAGCAGTACGAAAAGACGCAGAAGGAGATGCAGCTCGCGGAGGGCAAATACCACGAAGCGCACCGGAAGCACGAAGCGGCGGCGGATGAAATTGCGTCGTTGGTGGAGGAGGTGCAGCGGCTCCGGTCGGGCGGCGCGACGTCTGTCTCCCCCGCCTCCGTCGAGGGCAACAACAACAACACCACCACCAACAACAACAACAACGGGAAGGTGGAGGAGGAGCTCCAGACGCTCCAGGAGAAGCATCGCACCCTCGAGCAGACCCATGTTAAGGCCGTGCAGTATGTGAAAGGCACCGAGAAGATGCTGCGCCGAATGAAGGACGAGATCATCAAGTACAAGGAGCGGACTAGCTCGCTGGAGAGCGAGCTATCGGCGCTTAAACGTGGGGGAGACCCGAGCGCGCTAAGCGGCAGCAGTCACAGCACTTCCACGGTGACAGCGATGGCGACGGAAGAGAGCAACAAGCAAGAGATGCGAGACTCGATGAAGGAGAAGCTGGCGGAGCTGACGCAGCAGCTGACGACGCTACGAGAGAGTTCGCGGACGTCGCTAGTGGAGAACGAGGAGCTGCAGCGACGGATGCAAGTGATACGGGCGGAGTACGAGACGGACATGCAGCGGCACACCGCCGACAAACAGGCCCAGATAGCCGCCCTCCACGACCACCTCCGCGCTCTCCAGAAATCTAACACCGCCCTTCAGACTGACCTCGATCGCCTCCTGAAGGAAAATACTAGACTTAACGACCTCATTAAGGCCTCCAAGAACTCGATCAATCGCGTCATCGCCGCCGACGGTGGCAACCCCTCTTCTTCTGGTTCTGGCTCATCCCCTCGCCAAGCTAACAAACTCTCACCGGACCTCCTCGACCCCTCTTCTTCTTCTTCTTCTTCTTCCTCCTCCTCCCCCGTTACCCCTACCAACAACCCGGCCCATATTAAGGAAATCAGCTGGCTCAAGAACGAGAACGCGGAGCTGCAGAATAGGTGTCAGGATGCGGAGGCCAAGGTCGGTCCCTTTCTCTCTCCCACATGCTCGCTTGGTTGGGGAACTCATCTCCATAACTTGTTTTTGTTATTTTGTGCGGGTGCTGTAGATCTCGTTGTTGTTGGATCACATGGATAACCGGTCAGGTACGTTGCACATATGCGCGCCCCTCCTGATTTTTCCGCGCTTGGGTATATGTGTTTTTTAATGTCGCTGGTCGTTTTTGTGTGGGTCTTTTGCGTAGACGCAGGTCACCGTCGGTCCACCGGCGTCGAGTCGTTCCAGTCCGACTACAGCACCTTCAGCGGCCCGCAGCACGACCACGACCATGACCACGAGCACGAGCATGAGGACGAGGAGGACCACGAGCATGAGCATGAGCATGAGCATGAGCATGAGCAGGGGCAGGAGTACACCGGCACCACCGAGCACAGCGACCGCACTAGCAACAGCAACACCAGCGACAGCCACCCCCACCCCCACCATCATCATGTTCACAACGGCGTTGGCATTCGCCGGCTCGTCAGCCCCGCCGATCCCCCCGCCTCCTCCTCCTCCGCCGCTCCCTCCGCTCAGCTCACCCCGAGGCCCCCCCGCGCCCCTGCCCGCCTCTCCGACCCCCCCGCTTCCTTTCCCTCATAACTCCCCCACCTGCTTCATTAATCTCTAATCTCTCTCTCTCTCTATATATATCTATACGACCCTTTTTTTTATGCGTCTTCTCTCACGTTTCACGTTTCTTTTTTCTTTTTGGATACAGTTGCGGCCTTTTTTTTTTTTGTTTATGCGTGTGTTTATCTTTCATGTGTGTTTTCATGTGTGTTTATGTGTGTGTTTATGTGTGTGTTTATGTGTGTGGATGGGATTTCATGAAAGAGCATGTGGGTTGCTTGTTAATGTGCGTTTTTGTCTGCTTTGCTTTGTTGGCCCACACACCCTCGGTTCCTATATTATATCTTTATAAACATATATATATATATATGCCCTTCTTTTTTTTTTTTTGGTTGGTTGTGGACTGCTTTGCTTTTTTAATGCTCTGGTGCTCTGGTCATGATGACTGATATATACATATACTTATGAGCTACATAGATATTTGGAGCTGCTACATAAATAAATATGTAGTCTTCATAGATGATCTTCCCCCCCCCCCCCCCTTCTTATCTAAATGTTTTGGCTGCTTGTTGGGTGCACTGGTTTGTGCGCAGGTGGGTGTTGTTCTTTTTTTGTTTTCCCTTTTGGAGAGTCATTGCCTTCTTCTTCTTCATTCCCCCATTGTTTTCCTAAATAAATAAATCAATAAATAAAGTTACATATTTACATAGGAATGAGATGGTCCCTTTGAAGTGTGCTTACCTAAGCGGGGGGCCAGGCGGTACATCTTATTTACATAGTCCCTGCGACATCACTCATGTCATCAACCACTTTTAACACTTCTCTTGAAGTTGCTTGCTATCCGAATTAGAGACACAAAAAACACACACACACTTAACCAGCATGTCGGCCACCATCAAGCGGGCACCCAAGCCGAAGCCTGTTGACCAGAAACCATTCCTGGCCTCCTCCCCCGCCGCCCGCTCCAACACCCCGGCCGCGGCATCCTCGGACCACAAGCCCAGCGATGCAGGCTCCACCAGCAGTAACATGTCCAGCTCGGCGTCGCTTCCCGACTACGTCCGTGCCTGCTCTTTTTCCTTAGCCACCATCTACATGGACTGCTTGGGCTTTATGATACTCATCTCTTCCCTCCGTCTTCATCTCCCCTCTGGCTCTTGCGCTCTCGTTATATTGAATATATAGCAATTGGGTGAGGTCTTGGGACGAGGCGCGTTCGGCTGCGTCTTCCGCGCTCTCAATTGGTCCACCGGCGAAACCGTCGCCGTCAAACAAGTCCGTTTTCTTTTGCCTTTTTCCTTTTCCAAACATCCAAACAAAAAAATCATAAACATACGTCATACTTGAGATACTGATTCTTGTCCCCCCCCCCCCCCCCCTTTTTTTTTCGCGTATGTTATGCATAGGTTGGACTCAGTAATATCCCGCGCTCAGAGTTGCCCGAAATCATGGTCCGTCGATCTCTCACTCACTCGCTTTCCTTGCAGAAATAAGTACAGTGTGCTAACAGCTCTTTTTTATCATTGTATAGTCCGAAATTGACTTGTTGAAAAATTTAGATCGTACGTCTTTCCTTGCTCCCATCATTTGATGACCTTTCTGACCTGATTTGATTTGATTATACGTAGATCCCAATATTGTCCAGTATCGTGGCTTTGTGAAAACATCAGACTATCTCTACATCATTCTAGAATATTGCGAAAACGGATCACTGCACACCATTTGCAAAAAGTTTGGAAAATTCCCAGAGTCTCTCGTGGCGGTGTACATCTGTCAAGTTCTGGAAGGCCTGCTCTATCTACACGAACAAGGTGTCATCCATCGAGATATCAAAGGATCTAATATTCTAGCGACCAAAGAAGGGGGTGTCAAGCTGGCTGATTTCGGAGTGGCTACACGGACCGGCGGTCTATCAGATAATGCCGTGGTAGGCTCGCCATATTGGATGGCACCAGAAGTAGTAGACCAGTCAGGGGCCACGACGGCCTCGGATATTTGGTCTGTGGGGTGTGTGGTGATTGAACTGCTGGAAGGTAAACCGCCTTACTATTTCTTGGACCCCATGCCGGCCTTGTTCAGGATCGTGAATGACGACTGTCCTCCTTTGCCTGAATCCGCCTCGCCCATCGCAAGAGACTTCCTCCTGCAATGCTTTCAAAAGGATCAGAATCTCAGAATCAGCGCTAAGAAATTGTTGAAGCATCCCTGGATGCTGTCCGCAAAGAAACGTCTCGAACAGAAGGAACGCGAGCAGGCTCTCGCTCAGGGAAGGCGTACCCCTGGTGGCCACTATCAAAAGAACGGCCGACCTAATTCTTCTCAAGAATCTTTGTCTCAAACTCATCTCTCCTCCAAAACTGGTTATGACGAAACGGTTCAACGTGTTCAAGACTGGAATAAAGCTTTAGAAAGCCCTACTGCCATCCCAGCCAAAACTCTACTCCTCCCACAAGAACCCTCGCATTCACCTCATCAACAACCTCTTACCGTCACTTCCCCAAATCACATTCCTTCCGTCGTCTATCGACCTAATAATAATAATAACAATCATGAAGATCTCCAATCACTACGGCCCAAGACTGTCAACCGGGCTCTGTTTAATAACGGGGGTTCGATCGGACATTCCAAAGTTATCGGCCCCGGATCATTAAGTCAATACCAGGACGAATCTACGTTGCTACTGAAAAACTCGACGATTCGTGGGCTAGCGGGAGTAAATGTGAACCGAGCGACGAGCGGCTCGGCGCTCCCTTTATCGTCGAGCAAGATGCCACTGGCGGTGATCAGCACGACGCCTCCCGCGCGCAAACTCGCCGAGATGGGGATGGAGAGTCCGCAGGGGGACAACTGGGACGACGACTTTGAGGGCGGGATTTCAAGGTCCAAGATTGCAGCCCTGGATGAAGCGCATGCGAATAGCGGGTCCTCGGAAAGCGAGGAAGAGGAGGAAGATATGGATAGCGACGAGTCTTGTCGTACCCGTCGGATGCCCGCGGCTCCCCGTGAGGATAACACGGCCACGATCAAACCCTCTGGCGTGGGTGTCAAGTCGCCCCATCTCTCCAAGCCTTCTTCATCATCAAACGAACATTCAGGCCTGGGCGCGATCGTGGAAGATTACTCGGACCTGGTCGGCGATGATCAACGGGATCCATTCGAGGGGAAAGTGGCGAGTCTCAAGGTGAGTCCGCTCCCATCATAATGGTCTCACGGATCCATACTATCACAGGATATCGACCATGCTGGTTGGTTGCCGTCCATACACACACAAACAGGTGTTGAACCAGCAGCAGAAGATCTTGCATCCGAAGGACATTAGTCTGCCGAGCTCGACGAGCGGTGAGATGAAGACGCGGCTATCGTCGCTTGTGCGGGGGGACTCACCTGCGGGCTCGACGCAGCGGTCGGAGTCTCCGGCGGGGGGGTTCAGCAGCAACAAGCCGGGGTCGCAGCATCGCCACAGCGCCAGTGCCCTCGCCGCGCCTTCCGTCCCCTCGCCCTCCGCTTCCCTTTCCGTTGCCGTCGCCGTCGCCGATACGGCCAACCTGAACCGCTTCTCAGAGCAGGCCGCCGAGGACTACGACGACCTCTTCGGTAAATCCGACGGCCTCCCCCTCTCCGACGGGCCCGATTGCCCCTCCTCGGAGACCCTCAAGCTACAGACCAGGCTGTCCAACATGTCGAGCAAGTCCTGGGTGCGCCCTCTCCATACATACATATGTTGCTGAACATGCATCCATCCCCTCGATCAAATATTCACCACTTACTTTTTTTTTTTTTTTTTTGGACTGTAGCTGGGCGACGAGGACAGCGACGAGGTGGACCCGTTCGCGGAGGTGGACGAGGAGAACCTCACCGAAGAGGCCACCCTCGAGGCGAATATCGCCCGCGACAGGCTGGCCCGTCTGTCCACACTGGTGACGGAGATCGTGGACCAGATGACGCCGGACATCGACGAGGTGTCGTTGAAGGACGGATGCATGCAGCTGGTGGGTGTTGTGTCCTCTTTCTCATCCCCGCTCCGTATACGTCCCCGCACCCACCCACACACACACACACACACACTTCAAGATGCCTTTTTTTTTTCTGATGCGTGCGTCTCTCTCTTGCGCGCGCCTCTTCTGTGCGTCCGATAAATGCCGCAGATCGGCCTCTTCGAAGACACCCCCGAAACCCGCACCCACTTCGTCCGCTCCCACGGTATGCTCGCCGTCATCGAACTCCTCCAGCAGTTCCAGAGATCCCGCGACTTGGTCAGCTTGTTGCTGCGCACGATCAACCTCGTACGTATACTTTTTTCTCTCTCTCTTTCACTTCTATTAGTACCCGCAATAAAAAAATTCACAGAGGAGAAAAAAAAATAACGATGATGGATGTGTTGTTGTGTGTTGATGATGGTTTTGTATAATGAACTTGGGGGTTTTGTTTCTCTTGATTCTGATGTAGATTATCAATGATGACCCGGAATCACTAGAAAAGATCTGCGTAGGCTTACATCTGTCCGGATTTTATATTGCTGGTATGTTGTATCCCGGCTAGCTAACACCACCTCACCTTTTTTTTTTTTTTCGAGAGAGGTGTTTTGTAGTATAACGGAGGTTGTCCCGTGGTGATGGCCTTCGCATCCAACAAGTACGCCCGCGAGATCCGGCTCGAGGCCGCGCTCTTCATCGGCTCTATGTGTCAGACATCGCTACTTACTGTCTGCCTCATTATTCCCTCTTTTTCTCTTCTCTCCGTTGGACTCTCTCTTTTTTTTTTGTTTTCAATCTGATTCTCCCTCTCTTTTTCTTGGAAAAACGTGGTCGTTTTGAAGCTGACATCATCGATGCTTTCTGTTTTTTTTTTTCGGAAAGTTGCAAATGTTTATTAGTTGTCGTGGGTTGAAAGTCTTGGTCGAAATGATGGATGAGAACTACGACGAGCAGAAAGATCTGGTGTGGATGGCGGTGGATGGGATATGTCGGGTGTTTGAGCTGCAGGTGAGTCTCCCTCCCACTTTGAAGCGAGGTTTCGAGTGCATGGATGATATCAATCGTGTTGTGTGTACTTGCACGGTAGGGGCCGACGCCACGGAACGACTTCTGCCGCATGTTCGCACACGAAGGCCTCCTCGAACCCCTGTCCGAAGCCTTGCTCCACGTCTCCCATGACGACGATGACCTCGCGGAAAACGCGAAAGGACGCATCGTCCATATCTTCCTGCTGTTCTCGCAGGCGGACATGAAGGTCAAAGAGATCATGCTCACGCGTGCCATCATTTTACGTAAGTTGCTCTTTTTTCTTTTTTTCGAGGAGGGGGAGGGGGGGTCATCGTCAGAGTTCAATTTGCACACCCAAACGGAGATTTTAACTTATGGTTGAGACTACGATAACTAGGTCTGATTAGATCCTTATCGATCTTGGAAAACGAGCTGCTGGCCACGATGCTAAAAACGCTCAAGAACTTGACCATGCTACCGGTTGGATTACAAGTGCTGCAGAATGCGAATGCGATCGAGACGCTAACTAAAGTGCTGAAAGAGCAAATCGAGCGCGACCCTGATACCCCACTGACGACAGTGCGTATTCCTTTTGATCACACGCATATATATATATATAAGAAGAGGAAGCTGATGAAGACGATGTGCTTCTTTTTTTTTGTCACACCAGGAAATTGCCAACCACGTTGTCAATGCGTTGTACAACTTGTGTCGACTGAGCAAGCCTAGACAAGAAGAAGCCGCGCTTGCAGGGGTGATACCGATCCTGCAACGGGTGGTGAAGAGCAGCTCACCTCTGAAGCAATTCGCGCTACCGATCCTATGCGACTTTGCACATACGAGCAAGACGTGCCGAAAGCTACTGTGGCAGAAAGACGGCTTCGCGTTCTATCTCGGGCTGCTCAGAGATCCCTTCTGGGGCATCACCGCCCTCGAGTCCATCTTGGCTTGGTCCGTCCTTCTCTCCTCCTCCCTCAGCCCTTCACCTCGTCGTCTGATCCTGTTTCTTTCTCCGGGTGGTTATAAGGCTTTCTGACGAGACGGCCCGTGTGGAAGACGCCCTCACTGAGCCCTCTTCCATCGAGGCTCTCCTGCGCATGTTTACCAAGGCCAAAGCAACCACGTTTGAGAACCTGCTGGACCCACTACTAAAAGTAAAGTGTCGTATATCTTGTCTCCAAAACAAAGCAAGTGATGTCCAAGGATTGATCGTTTTTTTTTTTTTTTCTTTTGGGATTTCCAGTTATTCCGAATTTCGCCATCGGTGGGTACGTCGTTGATAAGCCAGCCGGCGTTTGCACGACGGTTAGTGGACCGATTGCTTGGCCACAATAAGGCGGTGGTGCGACTGAATTTGCTGCGGCTGACGAAGGCGGTGTTTGAGACGGCGGTGGAGAAGGCGACGGTGGTGCGGATGGCGGGGCTGGCGGCGGCGATCAGCAAGATGGCGGACTCAGAGTCGGCTATCCTCGTCCGCGAGCTGGCCAAGGAGCTACATCGCGAATTCGCGCTCATCGCCAGCCCGGCCAACTCGTCGAAAAGCAACAAAAAGTTCCAGCGGATCGCCCCTCCTCCCTCATCCTCCTCGTCGTCGCCGTCGTCGTCGTCGAGATCTGTTCATAATACGCTCACGCTTCCCAAGGAGGACTCGCATCTTAACTCGTCATCGAATCGCAAAACGGCTACACCTCTTCACGACGGTTCTTCTTCCACTGCTACTAGTCAACGACTTTCGGCTACCAGTGTGCGCTCGTTATCGAGAGACACACTGAACCAAATGGCCCGTTCTACCTCCTCTTTATCATCCGCCTCCTCCCGCGCAGACTCGCCCTCCTCTTCCTCCGTCACCGGGCTCGGCATCAGCGTCCAGTCTAGATCACTCCCCGCTCCCGCTGCCTCGTCCTCGTCTATCCATCACCCTCACGCTTCCCATCCTGATCCCGCTCCCAATCCTACCACTACTCCTGCTGCTACTAAACATGGCCATAGTCATCGCTTCTTCTTTTAGAATTACTCGGCCGTTTCCTGTGTTTTTTTTTTTATGTTTCGTCCCCGTTCATCACATGCTTATTCTTCTTCTACAAAAACATCACCCTTTTATCTTTATACACACTTTTTTTTCTGGTTTTCGTTTGATTCATATGTGATTTATTCTTAGTGATCGTCTTGATTTCGTTGTGTGTGAGTGTGTGATTGTGTTGACTTTGTCTGTGTGTATGTGTAAGTGTGTTTGTGTATGTATGAGTAACAAGATCCAAATAGAATCTCCTCCTTCTTCTTCTCATCCCTTTTCCTGACCCCACTTGTTTGTTGGCTTGGGTACGGCTTCCCTTTCCCTGTCTTCTCTTCCTTTTGCATCCTGACTTTATATCTTTATATGTGTGTATGGCTTGGGAGCGGGATAGGAAAAACTACACAAAGCAGTAAAAAAACTCATTCAACTTGTGATTGTTGAGCTGTATCTCAAGTTATATATAAATAAATGTGTATTGTATTTCTCAAAAAGCTTGGACACTTTTCTGGAAAATGATTTTTGCTCCAGCTTTTACTAGTCATAGTTATGGGGTATTGGGTAACCTTGTGGATTGACAGGCCTAGATTTCAATGGTGGTAACCATTTTCCAGTCCTCAAAGTATGAAACTGGGCTTTGAGAGAAAAAAAAAAAAAACAAGTCCATGGATGTCCAACATATTTGAGAAACACAATATGTAAGCATTTTTTTTTTTTTTTGTTTTGGTGTGGGGAATGCAATATGGTTATAAGATGTGCACCAAAAGTGGAACAGGTGCTGGAAGAATGCACGTCAAGAGTGGTGCATCTATTTTTGTGATGGCCCTGTAGAGTGCAGTGCCCGATGAGGAGTTGCACCATGGTCTAAGTCAACGTTCTCACAATGGAGCCTGGGTATGTAGGTTGAGCAAATGTGGTGTTGCTCCTTGCGGAGCAAGGTTTTGTAACCCTTGGTAAAGTTGTAACCACATGTTGTTGGGGTCCTAGGTACATTGTGTTGACGTATACGCGGTACCACCTAGCAATCATTCATAATTGCAATCAGTTCCTTAATCTAATTCTTTGGTTTTCCCTTCATCCAAAATCATAGCAATGACATCATGTGGTACATTGAACCATGATGTCATCACCCTTGCTTTCAATCTCATCACTTGCATGGGTCAATACTCATGACCTTATAATCCCTTATCGTCCTCATCCTTTGTTCCCTCTCTTGGGGAACTCAGCTGATTGAATCATCAATCATCAGCTTTGAAGTTATACATACTTTGATCATTTCTCATAACTTAGTTCCTCCATATCAACATTCTCATTAGTTGACATTGCTTCACTTCGCGATAATCCTCCTATAGCACATTCCCTTCTCACATTTCCTCCGCCAACAACCTAGTGCTCCCCTTCCTTTCAACACTCCGCCAATTAACTGTTTGCATTGGTCACTCTATACTAGTGTAGGTATTGTTTGTCTTTGTCGAGAATTGGATTGGATAGAATCTATCCTTGACGTCTAGATTCTATCAGTTGTGTCTCTTCTTTGGCTTTTATTCCTTGCTTGTTGTTTGTTTTCTATCTCTCACATCTCATTCCTTGCCTTTAGGTAAAAGCTCTTTCTCCTTTTTGTTTTGACTCTCAACATTATATTTCTTTATATTGATTCAACATAACCTTTAGTTTGTTTGTCAACACATTGAGTGAACGGTTACAGACATGGAAAGCCAACCTCCTGAAACCAATCCCTCAAACCTGGGAATGTTGCCGGACCGTTCAGGTCATCCAGTCCACAACGTTCACAGGTAGTTGCTAGAAAATTGTGGGCAGAGGGTTGGTGTGATGAAAACAAGAGTATAAAAGTCAGCCACCCATCACAGCTTGAACCCAGGACCTTGATGCCACTGGGCTCACACCACATGCAAACAGCAGGCACTTATGCATAAGCCTCCTCTGGTGACTTTCACCTGTCACATGTGCGCCACCAAGTTTGACATTGCTTGGTGGTTGTTGACAACTCTTGGACGTTGCGCTCAGTTGCAGCCCGCATGCCAGCTCATGTCACCAGAGGACACTTGTCAAAAAGTGTCCACTGTTTTGCATGTGGTGTCAGTGCCCCGCTGGTGGATCTACCGCTGGGGACATGCTCGATTAGATTGCTGACTGAAATCTTTCAATATGTTCAACAATCCAATCAAAGCTTGCCGCAGTTTTGTTTTTACTCTCTTCTTTTTTTATTGGTTCAAGTCTTGAACTTTCTGTTTTTTATTCTTTTTCTTGCTGCCAGCTTTCTGGAGTGTTCAAGGACATGTCTGTTGGATGAACCAACTTTGTAGTTGAAAAAAAAAAAAAAACCCACTCTGGGACGTTGGCAAAACGTTACAGCCAACATCCTACAGCTCATGATCTTGGTATTGTTCTGGGAATAGGAAACAAGAGGGCCACCATACCCTTGATGTTATCAAGCTACTGTTGAGAGGACAGAAGGTCAAAGAGTGCCCGTCCAACCAACAATCAAGAGGGAATTGTCCTCTGAACAGTGTTGAAATTACTCAGAGGACGTTCACGTTCCCCAAACAGCTGCTCTGACCCCCACCTTTCCCCTCAACTCAGGTCATCTTGTTGAGGGGACCCTTCTGTCAAATGAATGGAGGGGCTTCAAACCACCCTGGTTTGCCAAGATGTTGTGGGATTCTTTCTGTCAAGAAAGTGGATCCCATAACTTCCCAGCATCTGCAGAGGCATACCAACATTACCGCAGTTGCTGGGACGGTTTTTTGATCCAAATGTTGAGGGAACAAAATTCAATCCCTCAATTGCTCCTGTGGTGTAGCAGTGCACAATTTTTTACATTTTGAAAAAAGAGATACTCATCCCAGAAAAAAATTAAAAAAACATTTGTACTAAGCTGGAAGGCAGCTGGAATTATCTATCCCATTTGCAACAAATAAAAGTGATATCTCCTCACTGGCAGTGGTAGGCCTGCAGCCTCCCCCCCCTCAAAAAATTCCTGTGTCACTAACTAACTCTTATCCAGGGACTGTACATAGGCTCTATAAATTGAGGGCAGGAGGAAAGGATGTGGAATCCAGGCCTGCATATGAATGCTGGCTTAACAAAGCCTCTCCCGGGTCATCCCTGCAGGACAATCTCCATAGGAGAGGCTTATGACTAGTGACAGCTTTGGTGCGTGGGCACTTGGCCCCCAAAGCTGTAGAAACAGCATCTAGTGTTTTGTAAAAATCATATAAAATCAAGATGGGCTTTTGTGAAAATGCCACTAACAGGCCCGGATACCGTAGGATGTGAGATCTACATACATTGCTTCAACACTCTTCTTTTGTGATATCATCCATCCATGAAGATGAGCCAAAATCTTTGGCTCAACTTGTTATCAAATCCCATTATGTTTTAATACATTTGTGAGTTGCATGTCATTTCAATTTCTTTCAGATTGTTGTCAATAGATGTCAAGAAGTTGAAAGCTTTTACTGATTATGTATGTACTCTCATTATGTTATGGGACTGAACAAAACCTTACAAAACCATTATGGCAATGACAGTTGTGGAAGACAATAAGTATGTTCTTGACAGTGTAACACATGAATGTATTTTTAAGTATATCCAGTCAGATTGAGACAGATAATCAAGGGGTTTATAGGAAGAACTTTGGAGATGTAGTTACATCAGTCAAAAGAGAAAAAATAGGGGGATTCTAATGGTCCAAAAAAGGCTTGGAAAAATGCTTTGGGAAGGGGTAAAAAAAAGGAGAGCCAAAACCCCCTGCAAAACTGGGCTGGCTCTCACACCAGAAAGCCTGGATAAGTTGCAAGTCCCTCCTTTGGAGGCGATGATTTGTGCCTTCTACAATTGAGGGATTTGTTGTCAGCTTGCTACTGAGTCAGAGGCAACCTGACATAGCAACACTAGTAATATAGAAATTAATGAAGGTACATGAAAAATAAAAACAACATTATTACCATATGTACAAACCCTGAAAATAGTACATATGCTAATAATTGATACCAAATAGACATGAAATAACTATAATAATAAGGAATAATCATAAGGTAACCATAGTAACACATAAAAGTAAGAATAATAACAAGTAACCTTATTTTTACCCAAAAACCTTAACAAAGTTCTGGGCCCTTAAAAATAAGTTAGAACTAAGATAGATAACCATTTTTTAAAGAAAGTGTGAATAACTTTTAAAACTTGAGGATAACTTAGAATATTATGTCATATTCTGAATCCTCATGTAAAATAATGTAGGGTCCCTCACTGGAAGTACCCCCAAATTCCTACTCCTTCACCTTGAACCAATTACTTGCAAGAATTGGCCACACCCATGTGTCACAGATGCACATTACACATGTATGTACTTGATATATATGCATACTGTATGTGAAAGGACCAATTATGGACTTATAATTGAGGTGTTGTGTATAGTTTGAGAGTTAGGCCCAATTGAGGTTTAAACCTCCAACCCCGCGCGTGGATTATATAATCCAATTGGAAATTGGCCAAATGCATGGAAATAGGCAATTACCTAGTTACCAGGTATGTACAAGCATAACCAGTGTACAGGTAGATTCTACATGACGGATTCGCAAGGTTTAAGTAATAGAAACCTTGAATACCTAAGATTAACACAGCCAGCGTGGCCTTTAAAGATTGGCCATAGCCATTTGTGGCCCATTTCCGTCATCTGTGGCCCATTTCAGATACAATCACACGTCAGTGTTGCTATGTACCTTGGTTACAATGACTAAATAGGTTATTAAGGTCATGGAAAGCACTTGTGACGCTGAAATAATGACCAGCAGTGTCATTAGGGGGGTTCACGTTAGGCTTTTTGTTTACTGATGCAAATGTCACACCTTGCTTACTGATGGTAAAATTTACATAAAATTTAAACCATCAGAAGCTTTGCACGCTTGGCCATCAGCAACACCTCACCTTGGAATAACTTGCAGTCAGCAACCATCGTGCTTCCAACCTTTTGAAGAAACACAAATCACTTACAGCTCATCCCTCGAGTCCAATATGAATGCTGAATCTCAAGAATCCATGGCTTCAACCCAACAAGAATCCCAACAGTCCTTGACTACCCAGAACTCATCCGAACTTGACAAATCAACTGATTCCACGCAGTCTTTGGTTTCCTCAAGTCAGCCAATCAGCAGGTGGTCTCAAAATCAGTCTGAAAACAACAACACGTCCCTTTCTGCTACCACCACCTCTATTTCTACTCCCTCAATCAACCAGACACAGTCATCTTTGGTCCGTAGCCAACCTGATACCCAGTCATCAGGTGAGTCTTTCCTTTATCTTTGTGTGCCTCTCAAGAACTATATTGACACTTGCTTCATCACAGTTCAAACTACCCGAAAACGTGTTCGCAGGACAAAAGCACAAATGCAGCCGATGAAGCCAATCCCAACAGTCCTGCCAATTTGAAGAAAAGGGCTAAGAGCAAAACCCCTTTGTCTCAGCGTTCACGTTCATCTAAAACTGCTTCACAGAGCTCTGTAGCTTCTTCCCAAAAAACCCGCAGGACGTCAAGCCAATCAAAAAAAAACCAATGGCACTGGAGTTCCGTTTGAGAGGATTGATTTTGAGTATATTTGCGCTTATCTCAAGGACCCAAAGCACTATACGGAGCTTTTTGGCAATGGGTCTCAAACCTCTGTTGGGCCCGCAAAACTGACAAAGGCACAAGCGTTCAATCACTTTGCAGACTACATGAATGAAAACAACAAGTCTCTCAAACTCACCGGAACTCGACTTTGACAGCGCTTTGACACTTACAAGGCAAGGTACCAAAAAGCCAAGGACTTTGAAAATAATACTGGCGCGGGTATCTTGGAATCTGAGGGTTTTAAATCGTTGGCTCAAAAGCTCGATGCAATGTGCCCTTTTTATAGCTGGATGGACGGTCTGTTTGGCTCAAAGGCCAATGTCACCCCAATGGCTGTGTATGACACTGTGAAAGATGGCTTGGTTGACGACGTCGAGATTGCGGACTTCAGTCTTACCCTCGACAACAACAGAAACACTCGAGTTGAAGATGAGAGTGATGAATCATCAACGCAGATGATGAAATCTCAATGCAAAGAGACCCCTTGTCGCCCTTGGATCTCTTGGGCAAATGAATCTTCCAAATTGCAAAGCATTTTTGCCTCTGATGTAGATGAAGCTATGGATTCTAGAGATGATCTTTCCTTGCGCCTTGGTGAGCAATGCAATCCAGAACCCTCCACCCAACCTTTCACCAATTGTTCTAAGACTCAGATATTGATAAACCCTACAGATTCATCCGAGCAAAGTGCTGCAAGTTGTGGCGAGACTGCCAATGATTTGGATATCAACTTGAACAACTCGCGCAATTGTACCACCCAATCCAACACAACCTTGGCTTCTCAATCGATGAGTTCCTCAAACGATTCTCTATCTACGAGTCAATCATCTCAATCAATGAGTCGATCATCTCAATCTTCAACCACTCCAGCCAGAAGTGTTATTCCAAACATGCACCGGGCATCTCCATTGCCGTTGTCTGCATCATCAAACCAGAAGGGGTCTAGCCTTGCAAGTGCCTTGGAGAAAACAAATGAATCCAAAAACAATCTATTACAAGAGCAGATTGTGATTGATAAACAACGTTATGAAGTAGAACGACAGGAAAAAAAAGGTGATTGCAATGAACAACAGAGACAATTCAATGCGGATCTTGCGGAGAGACAGCGCCAATTCCAACTCAATTATCAGCTCAGATTGGACAATCTTGCCGAGCAACAACAAGCGCGTGCCGACATGCTCCTCAGGGAACAGAAGAGAGAACAGGCACAAACTGAACGCATGAACCGTGTTCAAAACTGGATTGAGCAGGGTAAGACCCCTTTGGAAATTCAGATGCTCACAAATGCCATGTACGGATTAGGTGGTTTGGGAGCGTGATGTCTTATGTTGGCACAGTCACCTTGTGTCTCTCCACTTGTCCTTTTTCATTTTTTATCACAAGTCAACTTATTCAGCCCTAAAAAAGTTCTTTGCTTTCAATAATTCAAAAAAACAAAACAGAAAAAATTTTCTTGGCTTTTGATCATTCTCCCATTCTTCCATGCGATTAAACCACAAAAAAGTCAAAAAAAAACATTCCTTTTTCCCAATTTTCCTGATCTCTGCCATGAATAAAAGGGTGTTATGCAATAGATGTGATGCGCAATAGATCCGAATTGATTTCCAGTTAAAAATAACATCAAGAAACAATAAGAAGAAAGATCGCTAGCCAAACAAAACACTAAAAGCAAGAATGACAAAAAAGTGACAACGAGTTATCTCTCGATAGCGAGTATTAGATAGAAGCAATCAGGGAATCGGGAGGACATTTCTTGCATAATTGACCTTGAGACAGTCTCTCTTGACTTCAGAGCGCCAATCTTCAAATTGAGCTGTGCTATCCGGAGGGAGTTTGTTGTTGTTTGGATGCGGATTCTCCTTGTTGACTTGTTCTTCCCAAGAATCACCCAACTTTGCAAGCATATTATGAAGTATGATGCAGCAGTAGATCCATTTTATATGCCACTTCATATGAGGTCGCTCATAGAGATGAAGTCGTATTTTGTGTAGGGAGGACCATTGGTTCTTCAGTATCCCAATAGTATGTTTGTTTCGCACTTGAGCTTTGGCAAGGCAGTAGTTAAACTCAGTGTTTTTGCGGACGTAAGCCGCAGGTGCCTTATATGCCGGTATCACAGTATCAGTCAGACCATATGCCGAATCGGCAAGTAAATATTGCCCTGTCATGAGCGTTACTTGGATGTCAGCATTGAATGGATTCAAGATCAAGTACAGAATATGAACACAGACCCACCTTGATCAAAAAACTTTTCTGGAGTCACTGACAAAGCCATCTTCTTGAAAGTGAAGCTATCAGCACATGAGCCTGGCCAACCGGTCATAAATGATGTGATATATTTATCGCAATCACAAACGATCTGCGCGTTAATCAAATATTGCTTCTTGCGGTCAAAAAAAAACCTCGCCATCCATTCCAGGCCGCTAGAATAATGGAAAAGTTGTGCCGTCCACAAACCCAACACAACCATTGAAACCTTCCAGTTGCATCACCTCGGAAATCTCCTTCCGGCGCTTCTTGTCTGGCCACGTGACATAGCGTTTTCCAAGGTCCAGTAAGGCTGTTAAGACACGGCGAGTCACCTTGACAACAGTTCTGCAACCAACTGAAAGATTCCAAGAGAGGCGGCCAATTGACGCCCCGTTTCCATAGGTTTTACAGGCTGTTCTAGAGTCAAAGCCAATTGGTGTGGCACAGGTAGTTGAGGTTTCCGTCCGTGAGAGAAAAAGACTGGGTGCTCGTAAATATTGCTGAGCACATGAATAAATCCTTCCTTTGTGGTAGGGGCCGACTGGCGAAAGTCGTTATTGCTCATGTTGAAAAGGCTAGCCAAGTCAAACTGCTCTTGGGGTGTTGGATTGGATTGACCATTCAGATATTGGTGGCTTAGGGCAAGGTGAAGTAGATCCAATATTTCGTTGAGATCCCCGTAAAGAAAATAATAGACCTTGCGTAGCAGGGGCTGGCGACAAAAAAAAAAAATGAGATTCATCCTGTTGCAATTGAGGGTGTTTTCGGCGGGATTGAGAAATTGATAATATTTGATCATCCATATAGTTGGTGTAATGATGTACGTAGAGAAAGAAAAGGTCTTGGATGAGCTGTTGCCGTTCAGAATACTTGCGCATTTTGATTTGATCTGGTGGTGTTGGATGGGGTGTGTCGTGAGGTGATGATGGGTGACGGTGTTGGTGGAGAGGTTTTGATGAGATGGTGTCATCAAAGATGGAGTGCCCAGGACAACCAGCTCAGCAAACGTGAACGTGATGATGTGCGCTGCTGATGGTTAAATATAAGTAAAAAAGTTTATACTTTTTTTGCTGATGTGACTTAAAATTTTACTGGCGAGAGCCTTATGTGAACAGGGCTATTGGGATGAGCCCTGTTAGTCACATTGCGCTGAAATTCAGCAACTACAAGCACACAGGCAGGAAAGGTCCTCTACTATGAGTGAAATTAGTATATATAGAGCCCTCTTTCCACGCCAAACGTTGTTCCCCATCATCAATTATTATTACAGTCAATCAGTTACGCTGTGTCCTGTCCTTATTTCAGTCACTCTGCCCTGTTTTGCCTGTTTTATCCGTGGTGTTCTCATTAAATCAACCATCCTACGTGTCCAGCTCCTGCGCAGAAACCCTTCAGTCTACCCAGCAGCTCTACTTCACCCCCCTACGTGGCTTTTTGGCTTGAAAGAAGCAATAGTGAGTACTTCTTTCATCCTTCTGTCCCCATTCTGGTTCCTTAATTGGAAAAGCACTTTGGTACCACCTTCTGTTACGCAGAAACCCATTGTTTGCTTAATCAGATACCACCCTGCTTTGCAGATCTCTGATTTAGAGGGAACCTACAAACACCCCTGCGCCAGCAGGCCCCTCTATAAAAAAAGTTATATTCTTTTTATCTCTTCTTTACTACTTTTCTACGTGAAATTACCCCACTTTACCCTTATTTTGCACTCTTATCACCTTGTGTAGCTAAAAGTTACTAGCCCTTGGCATCACAGAGGCTGACAATTGGGGGTCTGGCCAGGAAATTATCAATACTATCCGTGATAATTAACTCCTGGCACCTACTCTTTTCTACATTTGCTTCTCACTCACGCAAAATTAACCAAACCCTTTAAAATTATTTTAAATTGTTTCAACATCATTATTCATTCTTCTGAAACATATTAAACTTAACAACTTTTCTCTTTACATTAGAAAAATACCCAAACCTTCATCTATAGCTTACTCCAAGCGTAAACTTCTCCTGCATAAACAATAAAGGATACAGTAAGTTTAAACCCATCATTATTTCTTTCAAAAAGGCATAAATTAATACTGAATTCTTCACAAAACAGAATATGCCTGAATACACTTCATTATTTTCTACGAGGAACCTTTCAACAACATTAAACAAGGTCCATATTCCTTATGAATGGTTAAGTTGCAGGGATAAACTTATAAAAGAAACAACCAGGCATACTGAAGGATTCATCAATGTTCAACAGCCTTTGTATATGGTTGTAGAAACAGAACACAAAAATGCCTTTTGGAACTGTAGAAAGAAAACCATCCACCACATTCTATCCACTACTACTTATACCCCTGATGGAGACTTTTACTATTTTTCAGTAGATAAAAAAATATGTGTTAAATCAGAAACAGCCTGGACTCAAATAAATCAGTTCTTAGATGTAGAACCTACTCTCCTCCTCTTATCTGCAGACACATGCTTAATTGATAAAGTGGAATATTTCTCTGCTAAAAATTTCTATGTAAATGACCACCTCAGCATTGTTCTATGATCATATCCTTCATTGTACTAAATTTTTCATTTTTTACCTCTTCCATGAATGCATTTTGTTGTGCAAAAAATATAAACATTAGACTTTTTCTCACAAATTTGTTTTGTTGCGCAAAAATACAAAAACTTTCTTCATAATTCTTGTTTTGTGGTGCAAGAAATAAGACCATTCAGAATCTACTGAATGATTAGGAGGCCTTATTTACTCTCTGTATGAAAATGATTAAAAACTTACCCCTCCTGGTCAAATTTAGGAGTCACTCCAGCTTCCATCCACAAGGGAGAGTCTACGCCAAGTAAGAGCTCAATGATTTGGTGGGCACACCTCACCGACCTGCTCCACCAGTTTTAACATAAGTTGACCATATTAAATATATATACCCCCTTGCAGAGGTCGCGCGTTCAATTCACAACAGCGCTCTCTCTTCTTTTTACACACAGACCCGCTTCAAAACCTCAACAACACATACCCTCTACCACAATGCATCTTCCCAAAAGTAAGTACACTCCCAAGCCACTCTCACAATCACACAATCATATTTACTTACTTATCAAACAACCACCTATCATCAGTTCAGGCCAAAAAATACCCTCTACCTGATCAAACAACAATTATCCAGGTGATAAATCTATACAAACCCCCTCGGTAGCTATGCTACCTCCAGCTACATCACCCAACCGCTCACTACCAAGCACCATGGGAATATTTGACCAACAAAACAAATTGGTAACAAACTAAAATTAAAAGAGATCCCATATTAAATTCTTGATCTCTCCATTTGACCTCTCAAAATAGCACCAAGTTGCAGCCTTTGCTAGCTAAACACGACCACCCTATACCTTGCCCAATTTAAACTCGTATGGAACTCCGCAACACACTTACCGGATCAACAAAAGCGTTCATTATCCTAGTTTGTGGTCATCTTAAACCACCATTGCCGCTTTTTGGTTGTCTGACTCAACAAGAAGGACCTGGATTCTCACTCTCAGTCATGATCCGGCCTTCACAGGCTTTGCTCTCCTGTTCTAAGACTTGGAGTAACCTTGTTGTTTTACATCTTGCCGTTTTTAGTATGAACTCAATCAATCTTGGAATCCTTCAAATCTCCAAGTACAAGGGTACCACTAACCTCTTCTTCCTCTATTCCAATGTCTATAGCTCACAACATTGACTCAATTTGTCAAAACAATCTGGACCCATCTGCGTCATCTGTAAGCACACTTAATTAGTACCATTGGAGAATGATGTGAATATGATGACCAAGACTGATGCATGGCTTCAACACATTTTCTAAGGTAGATTTGCTGCACTTAAAGCCTACCACAACCTGTTAAATTGTCTCATCATGAGCCTTCTTGATTTGGCAATCTTAGCGAGCTGGAATCTCAGAACTCATCATGCCTCTACCTGTGAATCTCAGGGCTGAAAACGTACATTTGCGTCCTCAATTCGCATCTAGAACAAGGCCCACAATCCCCTCCTACTGGTTCATCAAGAGACCCACCCAATCAAGATCACCTCTAGTTTTGCCTATTTAGAACAAACCCAACAACTTCATCCAACACTATGGAAGGATGTATCTGTTTGCATCTGTCAAAGTTTCAGATTCCTGAAGATAACCCTGCCAATAAATCCTTTAAACCTATGGCTGATCTCCCAAATTTTAGTTATGGCTCTAGCTATTGCTGTTTGATGGCATTACCTGCTGGCTTTTTTATAGCTTTTAAGCAACTAATACCAGAGTACCAAGTTCAAATTAATTTGTCATCATCAAAGTTAGAATCAAGTTACCGTGCATACCAATCCAAACAATCTGGCTATCAGAGGTTGGCTTAGCTATTGCAGTGGGATGTAAGCTGCTCGAGAAGTGGAACCACCTAGACCTTGAATCTGACCGATATGCTCCTGTTCCAGGGAGAGCTCAACTGCAGAAGTAATCAAAAACCAACTTTCTCAGCACACTCCGTACCAGAACTTGAGATGATTTTCTCTCTTCATATGAGTGATGGCCCTGAAAGCACTTGATCAACAGCTAGCATCAAACAAGCCTACCCACTTTAAAGAAAATCATTACAGCTTGCGCAATTACAGCTTAAGCACTCCTGCCCATTAAGCACACACCAATGGGTCTTACTCCTACAACAACCCAGACGGTCCACCTACTAATATGCAACTTAAGATCCCCCTAGGCAGGTCATGACACTCCCTAGCTTAGAAAATTTAGTCCAACTATTTGATCCCCCTATGACTATATCTAATAAAACTACTATGAAGTAAAAAAAGAGATCAGAGGATTACTTAACTAACATTGTAGAAAGAAACAACATCAACCATATCCCCCTGGTATTTTCTTCAAAATCTCTTGCTAGAATGATGTGTCCACAATTAACAAAGGCAAGATATAAGAAAAGACTATGAGAAACTTACTCATAATTAGTGCAAGTAACTTCTGTAACAAACAACAAACTGAAGTCAAAACTTGAGAAAATTACCTTTAATTCATTACTTGAGGAAGGAGATTAAAGTCCTGTCCTAATAAACCAGATGACATTTAAAAGAACTTGAATACTTAAATCTCAAACAAGAAAATAAACTATAAGAATTAACAAGCACAACATTAACTGAATCCAGCTATAATATAATTTCTTCTATGCTTTTTTTGGCTTATTTTGCTAGAAGATATTTTGACAAACTTAAAAGGTTGCCTAATATAATTCATTTAACATGTTAAGTTCTAAGCACCGCAAATACTCTGAGACTCTCTATTCACACAAAAGTACACATACCATAAACACTAGCAACATTAATCAATAATAAAAAGAAGTAAACTGATCTAACAGAAAAATGTGAGCACACCAAGTGAACATTAATTTGAATATAACTGGTTTTATCAGTAAGAAAACTGTTACCTGGATACCAGATGCAAGTATTCAAGTCCAAATTTCCAGAAAGATCACATGAATCCACCACTTGTCCTTGTTACTTAGTCAAGAAACTATATGTTCTTTCATTTCAGTAAAAAAACATCAGAAGCCAAATCTACCAGGATTATTAATCCATCTACCTCATAAGAAACCATATATACACTATAGACTCTGAGGCAATTCAAGTACACAGTGGAATTAGTGGAATTAGAATCTCTCTCTCACACATTCCCTTAATATAATGAACATATTACAAGGATCTGGACTTATCCAAAAATAATTGCTAAAGCAAAGATAGTTAATGGAATCAATTTTTAGAGCAACTAAAGTAGTGAATACTTTTTCAACTGGTATCTGACATACACCTTCATTAGTTACATATTTTGAACTGGTTATGAGATTCTAATTATTGCCTTTTCAGAACTCATATGTTGCAACTACCACTTTAGTCTACCTGCATGGCTCTTACAATATTCTTATCCAGGAAACATTAAGTGAAATTCAAATAGTGAACTATAACTATCTTTCAATATTACCCATCCTGCATAACAAATTGTATCTAAGATTTCATGAAGAAGGTTCAACACCCTGATTAAAGAAAACAAGCAATGAACTCCCTGTGCAAACTACTTGAGTGAAACTCTATAGGATATTGGAATTAGTTTTGATTTGAAAAACCAAAGAGAATAAATAAAAGGATTCCTGAATTGGAAATTAATCATAATGTTTAGAATACTAATCAATCACTTATGTGCACATGTAGTTCTAGTTACCTCAATAAGAAAAAGATACATTCAATTTTTGGAACCTTCACACTTGATAAAACTATTTTAGCTACAGATTGAATCCTTTACTAGTGTCCTTCCAGCTGGCAATCAACCTTGGAATCCTAGATATACCAATGGCACTATTGTACCACATGAAGCTACACCTCATTGAATGAGATATAAAGGAAACTCATTTGAACAAGATAAATAGCTTACTAAGGATAATATACCGGATAAAACAAAAATCTGATAAATTACAAAGCCTTTAAGAGAACCTGGAAATGTTTTTTTCATTACAGACATTAGGGTGAATTTTGTTTTCTAAAGTCTCATTTTAAAGGGAGGGAATGTCAGCTTGCTACTGAGTCAGAGTCAACCTGACAAAGCAACACTAGTAATATAGAAATTAATGAAGGTACATGAAAAATAAAAACAACATTATTACCATATGTACAAACCCTGAAAATAGTACATATGCTAATAATTGATACAAAATAGACATGAAATAACTATAATAATAAGGAATAATCATAAGGTAACCATAGTAACACATAAGAGTAAGAATAATAACAAGTAACCTTATTTTTACCCAAAAACCTTAACAAAGTTCTGGGCCCTTAAAAATAAGTTAGAACTAAGATAGATAACCATTTTTTAAAGAAAGTGTGAATAACTTCTAAACCTTGAGGATAACTTAGAATATTATGTCATATTCTGAATCCTCATGTAAAATAATGTAGGGTCCCTCACTGGAAGTACCCCCAAATTCCTACTCCTTCACCTTGAACCAATTACTTGCAAGAATTGGCCAAACCCACGTGTCACAGATGCACATTACACATGTATGTACTTGATATATATGCATACTGTATGTGAAAGGACCAATTATGGACTTATAATTGAGGTGTTGTGTATAGTTTGAGAGTTAGGCCCAATTGAGGTTTAAACCTCCAACCCCGCGCGTGGATTATATAATCCAATTGGAAATTGGCCAAATGCGTGGAAACAGGCAATTACCTAGTTACCAGGTATGTACAAGCATAACCAGTGTACAGGTAGATTCTACATGACGGATTTGCAAGGTTTAAGTAATAGAAACCTTGAATACCTAGATTAACACAGCCAGCGTGGCCTTTAAAGATTGGCCATAGCCATTTGTGGCCCATTTCCGTCATCTGTGGCCCATTTCAGATACAATCACACGTCAGTGTTGCTATGTACCTTTGTTACAATGACTAAATAGGTTATTAAGGTCATGGAAAGCACTTGTGACGCTGAAATAATGACCAGCAGTGTCATTGGGATGAGCCCTGTTAGTGCCAATCTCCCAAATTGGCCACATTGCACTGAAATTCAGCAACTACAAGCACACAGGCAGGAAAGGTCCTCTACTATGAGTGAAATTAGTATATATAGAGCCCTCTTTCCACGCCAAACGTTGTTCCCCATCATCAATTATTATTACAGTCAATCAGTTACGCCGTGTCCTGTCCTTATTTCAGTTACTCTGCCCTGTTTTGCCTGTTTTATCCGTGGTGTTCTCATTAAATCAACCATCCTACGTGTCCAGCTCCTGCGCAGAAACCCTTCAGTCTACCCAGCAGCTCTACTTCACCCCCCTACGTGGCTTTTTGGCTTGAAAGAAGCAATAGTGAGTACTTCTTTCATCCTTCTGTCCCCATTCTGGTTCCTTAATTGGAAAAGCACTTTGGTACCACCTTCTGTTACACAGAAACCCATTGTTTGCTTAATCAGATACCACCCTGCTTTGCAGATCTCTGATTTAGAGGGCACCTACAAACACCCCTGCGCCAGCAGGCCCCTCTATAAAAAGAATTATATTCTTTTTATCTCTTCTTTACTACTTTTCTACGTGAAATTACCCCACTTTACCCTTATTTTGCACTCTTATCACCTTGTGTAGCTAAAAGGTACTAGCCCTTGGCATCACAGAGGCTGACATTTGTGCTAAATAAGTTAGATGTAAATATGGGTCTTGAAGGATCTACAGCACCTACAGTACATATATATTCTTCCTGTGTAGACTCTGCAAAACCCAACATTCCTGGAGGGAAAAGATACACCTCCAACAACCTTGCCCTTTGCAGCCAAGGGGTCAATGGAGCCCCTTTTGGCTGCTCATGATTCTGACTTGCATCAACATCAACCTCTCTCTCCTGCTTCTCATGAATTCTAGCCATTTGCAGACAAGGGGTCAATGGGCTCCCTTAGCTGTAGATAATCCATCAGCTAAGTTTTACTGAAAGGCAGCAAAAGCATTGATATTTCAGAACCTAAAATCCATCCTTGAACACCTCACTCAACCCTGACATCAAAGCAATGTCTTGAAGCTCAACAACAACACATCTCATCCATACATTACCCAATCTTTGCAATACTCTTATCACCAAGTAATTGTGACAAACAATACCTCAGATCTTGTTCTATACATGAGTGCATCTTGGCCCAAACTACTACGCTAAACTACATTAGCTCCGCTAAAGCTATATTGTAGCTGACATTATTCAGGCTTTTGAGGTGTTAGCTTTAGCTGTAGTAAAAACCCACTAAGACCCGCTAACACTAAGTTACAGCTAAATTACAGCTAATTAGCGGCCCGCTACAGCTAATTAGCTGTAGTATAGCTGTAATTTTACGTTTTTATCTCAACTTGTTTGTAACTGTAGCTGTAGCTGTGGTCAAGCTAAATTGTAATTGTAGATCAGCTGACACAGAAGACGCTAAACTACATAGCTACAACGCTAAGAGCATCCACATTGGTTGCGCAGGATTAGCCTAGTTTACTCTAGCAAGTTAGGCCGGACTAAGCTAAATCCAGTGGTGCAGCTGCATTGGTTTGAGGTTAGAATGTTGTAAACTATGTGTTGTGTGATGACTAATCCATATGTCAGTATGGAATGCATACTTTTGTGTGCAGGTGACGTGTGAGAGTAAAATAAATGCATATGAATATGCAATTATGAGCTTAGTCCAGGACTAGTGGCAACTAAATTTAGTCGCCACTAGTCCAAAAGCTGGCTCCAGACTAGGATAGTTGCCCCTTAGTCCGGCCCAATGCGGTTTGTGGACTAAGTGCGCTAATTTGGCCTAAACCCCTGACCGATGCGGGTGCTCTGAATGTACTGTAATAGTTTGGGTGTTGCTTCAAGATGCATCATCTTGGTGAACACAAAACCAAGTTTTGCACCTAAAACTCTTGGTTTTCATCACGGCTTTTCATCATTCAGAACAGATGGAAAATTGTGGTCAAAAAGATAGGTTGAGATGTTGTGAATTAATATTTTAGACACTTCTAAACCCCCACAGGAAGTCCCCCATAGACATTTTGGAGTATGAATCCTGCTTTTTTGATTCTACGTATTTTTTTCCTATCTCGTATGTAGAGTCAACGCTGCAACCAATACGGTATTTGCAATGTATTGGCATGTATCTTTTCACGTATCAGTGCCTTGAGAAAAATTCTTTTGTGGCCAATGTGATTCCCTTGGGCTCCTCTACCAGTAAGGATGGGTTTTAGCCATTTGTGTTGATACAAATCCTTGTGATACAAACTGTGTATTGTATTGGTTGCAGCGTTGGTAAAGTCCACATTTCCATTGAATCCAGAGCATTCCAAAACTGTTTATGCACAAAAAGAAGAGGAAGAGTGGCTTTGTCACTTTCCGATTTCCGGACCTTTTCAATGGTCAAGTCTGGCGCAAGAACAAGACTTATCAAGGAGCTATCCAAGTTACTGTTTCCCTCATTCATTCAATTTAGGAGGCTTGGACTGTGCAAAGAGAAATGCCAACAGGGCAGAGCGACATATGTAGATGGTGCTATATCTAGACCGTGGTTTCACTATCTGCTTGGTCATTTGAACTCGTTGAGGAACGCCAGCTACATGGTCCCATTGACTGCGGAATGGAAAGAATGATATGCAAAGCAACTTGACAGTCATGATTGTGATAGTGAGCAGAGAGAGGGACGGACGGAGAGAGAGAGTAAGCGCAAGGAAGTCAAAAAAGTGAGGTTAGACGAGTCATGAGATCAGAGAAAGAAAAAAAAAGAGCAACTATTGAGACAACAAGCCATCGTCGATTAGGAATGGTTCGAGTGGTATATTATGGTTAAGTTTAGAGAGCAAGAGTTGGTTGAACTGGACCAGAGGAATCCGGTGATCGAGGGAGAATGAAGACTCGGAGGAGGGGGGGAGAAGATGGGATGCGAGGTCTGCTTGAGAGTGGGAAGGGATGTCATGAGGTTGTGCAGGTTTAGTAGAGGAGAGAGTAGGACGTTTGGACGGGCGGATGAGCGAAGACCATAGCAGTCTACTGGGCGGGACGAGGTGAGGGGAGATCTCGATCAATCGGTCCACTTCGAGCTCCAATTCCTGATGGTTGGCCTGGGCGAGATCGTGAGCTAAGATGGGCTGAGTGGGTTCAAGATGGGATGGGTGGTGTCCATCATTTGTCAGGAAGAGGTCTTGGAACGGCAAGTGCGTGGAGATTCCGAGCTCCTGCTCGATCCTTAGTGCTTGGTCCACAGAGGTCTGGTCATCAACTGCCTCGCCACCCCGGATCAAGCCGGAAGTCTCCGTGATCAAAACCAAGCCGTCCAGAATCCCATCCTTCTTAGACAACTCCTTCTTCTCGGAGTTGGCTCTCGTTCCGACGAATTGACCCCACGAAGGGGAATGGTTGATTTTGTGATTCAAGATCGTTTTCTTCGTCATCACATCGATGATGGCTAACATGTTGCTCACTTTCGATCGGGTTCTCTTCTCTTTCGGCTCCTCTGTCTCTCCCTGACTCTTCCCTTTGCCTTCCTCGCGACTCTTGGTTGTTTTATGAATCACCAACACTTTGCTGTCGTCGGGTGTCTTGACCATAAACTGGGGGATGCATGACCAAAATCCGAGTTCTTTGCAGTCAAATCAATCATGTTCCGAAGACGATTGAAAAGTCAGCAACATGCCGCATGTAAGTGGTGTACAAGGGATAATGCAAAAACCCACCGGATCCAGTTAACAAATCGAATAAACCGCAGCCGAGAGTACCAAGAAGGAAAATGAACTGATGCTTGTCGCCCATAAACTGGATATCTCTGATGGTGAACTTGTGTGTTTGATGATGGCTAAGAGAGCCAAACGAGTTCATATTGAAGCTCTTCAAAAACGAGAAGCTTTTGAGGTCCCAGATCGAGATGATGTTGCGACATCCGCGGTTATGGAGCAAGGCGAAGATCGAGTTGTCTTTTGAAATGACCGTTTTGGAGACGCCGTAATTCTTGAGCTTCAGCTTGATGGATTTGAGGTTCTCGAATTCTTTTCCAGATGTTGCTCGTAGCTTTTTGCTATTGGGGAGGGAGGTGGTCATCGGTGTAATAGCCGTCGGGACGGTGATCAAATGCGGACTTATCAAAGACGAGGTCCATATCTTGATCGTCCCATCGATCGAAGTCGTGATTATTTTGGGAACTAGATCGGTGGAAAGCTTCAATGAACTTATTTTTGAGTCATCGTGTGGGTTGTCAACGCGAGCGATCACTTCGAATCTAAATATACAATCAAGTAAAAAAAAAGAGGATAGACGAAGTTCAAGCCCGTGAGTTTTTTTCTATCCATAATCTCTATCTGACTTGCGGTGGGCTTACCTATTCGAACTCCCTTGTTGGACTCGTTCCCACAATTTGAGAGTAATCTCGAGAGAAAACCCCCGTTCTTCATCAACCCAACTGTCAATGGTTGCTAAATACTGGTCCTTGATCCCGCCTAACTCAGCAAACAATAGCTTGGGCTCCACAATGGGTCGATCGGCTCGTCGACTGATAGTATTCTTCGGCCTCACAAATATTTCACTCAATACCCTTCCCGTGCCACCATCCAAGATCTGTAGGCCACAAGGATGAGACGACTGCAGAAGCAAATTTCCATAAGGCTTGATGTGACCTTGCGAGGATTCAGGAAAACAGATGGGTGATAGAACGGCTTGTGGGTTTGTTGAGTGTTTGTAGACCGCTGGTAATTGGTACATCTTGGGCAGTTTCAAGGTTTTCGAGACGCTCATTGTTGCCGTGTTAACTATCATGAGGGTACCATCTAATCCAGTCACCAATGCGCCAGGTTCGTTGATATCGACTCTCTCTATCAAGGAGATGCTCGAGATCGGGGTGCCGAGTCGAGGTAAGAAGGTCTTTGAGTCCAAGCCCATCCCACCAAAGTCTTCCAATCTCCACAGTACTAGTACGGCCTCTTCTCCCCCGCTAAGTAGATGAGATCCATTCCGAGTGAACGTCAGGTCAGCTACCGCGTGAGAATGCCAGTGGGATAGTGATGTAGGACACGGTAAAGCGACACCTGGCGTTCGGGTAGCTAATTCGGCAAACGTCGTCCATTGGGCTTCGGATAAGGCATGCCAAAGTGCAATCTTTCCTGAACTCGAGCCAGTGGCAAAGAAATCGCACGGCACACAGGATACGTCGATTGATTCAGGCTGTGAGGAATCGAAGTGATCTGCATGAGTCTTGGTTGGAAAGGCGATGCAAGTGATGGGTTCGGGAGCTGACAGGTGAAGCGTTTCGAATTTTGATTTTTTAGATAGTTCCTGGTCTCCCACTTTGTTGAATAAATCCGTTGGCTTTAGTCTGATGATCCAAATATTCAGGCCCGTCACAAGACCTAGCCAATTTCCACAAGGGCTAGAGGAGAAAGCAGACACAGGGTCAATCTTGAGCAGATGTATCTTCGGGAGAGGACGATTTGTCTGATTGGGAGAAGATGGATCCTCTAGTTTGACAGCAAAGACGACTGCGCGTTCACGACATTTGTCCTTCGTTCCAGGAGGGGGCCTTTTTGACTTGGCTTTTTTTGAATCTGAGGGTGTATGTTTAGTGACCAGTAGGAGAGTCAAAGAGGTGTTTGATCGATCGACAGCCGCTGGGCTGGAGGGCGTGTATGAATTCCGAATGACAGCATGGGTGATGAGGAGGTCGGTTTGATAGGTGGCCTTGATGCTGTTCTCGATGAAGTCATACAAGTAAATCTGTCCGGACGAAGAGATCAGCACGAGAAGTCGTTCGGGCGAGATGGGATGTCTGAGAATCTTGATCAGTCTGGATTTCTGAGCTGGATCGGGTATGTCGAGACTTGCGACCATCAGATTAGACTGAGTAGAATAGACATGGATCGAGTGAGGAAGTCCCGCGAGAAAGCACAGTCTACGAGGAAATAGCAAGTCAGTGTATGTTTACACGTTTCCTATTTTTTTTTTTTTTTTTTTTTTTTCATTTGTGAGCAGAAAAGAAGACGACTTGCTTGGAGTCGTCCGAGATGAGTGGCTGGCAACCAGGATGCTTCGGCTGGAGGAGAGTCTGCCACTTCATTCTTCGTCGCGTGTTCCGATGGCGTTTTGGTGAGAAGTTGATTTTATGAATTTGTTGGGAATTTCCAGGAAATCCCTGCGAGTGCTCGACTTGTGGGTGGCTGCGTGTGGGACACCCCCCGGGGGTCGCGAAACCGAGGACCCGAGATTACTGAAATCGCCCGAAAGAGTTCCTCCATTCCTGCTGTTGGTTGGTATTCCTCACTCAGCCATTCGATAAAAAAATATTCAGAGAAACAACCATACACCACTGGATATTATTTATGAGAACTGATGAGCCTCACATACAGCCTCGGAAAATGATTCATCACGGGCCGGGTTGACAAAGGATAATAGAACGGTAGAATTATCCTCTGCTTCTGCACCTGGATGCTCTTTTCTCTATCCGGTGCATGTCTTATCCGCATTTGGGGGCCAACTGGGCTTTTGTTATCAATTTTGTATATTTTGCTCTTGAACAAGACTAACCCAAAAATCATATTCTTGCTATGTATAAACAACATCCCAAACGCTTAAGATTGATTGATCCAAGTCACAAATACTGTCATGAGGTTTTTCTGGCGCAATGGTTGAATTGGTCTTTTCTTTGACACTGGAAAGTATTCGGTGTCATTTGTGCTACTACTAAGTAATGCATATGAAGTCGGGGAACAAGATGAATTTTTGGTTTCAGGGAGTTGATGACAAGCAACAGATATGAAAGTGATAATAGTTTTGGCTGCCTTTGAAACTAGGCACAAGGTGTTTATGTACAAAGAGTGAGGAAGAGAGTACAGATTGATCATACAAGATTAAAGACCGTCATTGAGAAGGCAAATGTGAGAGCAAAAGGGACGATGGATAAGACGTAACATATATGTATGTAATGATCTAAGGATATAGGTGGTACTTTGATAAGTTTACAGGAATGAGGTGGTACAAGAGAGCCGAAGAACGCGAAAGAAGGATATAGCTAGGAAATATTGAAAATATGATCGGAATTCAAATCTGCAAATTTCAGAGTTAATGTGATAATAACAATCAGCGGAATCGTCATGGAAGGAGGTGGCTACATCTTTAACAGTTCCTTACTTTGGTTGTTCATTCAAGCTGGTCTGGTATTGTTTCGAGGAGGAACATCGTCTCGCAGATTCCTTAACTCTTGAGGGAGATTGTTGGGGTCAAAAACCACGCCCTTGCGGTTTCCAGCTTGGCGCTTTGATGAGAGGGTGGCGGCAGGAGGGGATTGCGAGGTTGGATTTGGTGCCTGTCCCTTGAGGTCCTTGATTTCTTGGGGAAGATCACTAGTGGAGAAGATCATGCCTTGTCGGCGGTTTGATCGAGATGAACTTGAGGCAGGAATGCGCTCAGTGATGGGCTTCGGGGGTGGTGGAAGCTTCCGGGGGCGAGTCATGTTTTTGGAAGGAGCCCCAATAGGGCAAACCGGGGAATACATCGTCTAGATGATTCAAACGTTCAAGCGAACCCTGGCGAACTGAGATTATATCAAAGCAGAATTAGAAAAAGGAAGGCAAGAGATGGGATACGCGAGAAGGACTTACCTTTTAGGGTTTGGATGGGTTGAATGTGGTTCTCAAGGATGAGGCTTTTGTAATCTTATTCGCTGAAGACCGGCTTTCTGTTAAGGATTAGGGATGGGAGATTAGAAGGGGTTCACTAAACCGATTGGGAAGGTGATTAGAAGCAGAGAATGGATAGAAGTTATCAGAATCGAGATAAGATGGACTCTTACTTATGCGTTAAACTCGTTAAGAAAGAAAAAATTAAAGTAAGGATCAAGTGAAGGCAGAGGGTGAAGAAGGGCTGATCGGGAGTAAGGTGAAGATGGAGAGGAAGCCGAGGATAGAGGGAAAGGTGAGGGAGAAGGGGAAGTTGAGGGTGGAGGAGGAGGGGAGAATAACTCAAGCACGGAGAAGCCAGCATATTTAAGCACAAGGGCTCAGCAGCCAGGAATGCTGCCGTCGTGCGTGTCTGTGTGACTGTGCTGCTTGCTGAGCCGGCAACCAATAGGATCGTGATCAAGAACAATGGCAAGCGCTGACTCTGGCCTGTGATTGGCCAGGTGCAAAGATGTTGCCGCGAAGAGGTAATAGGGTACGCGATTGTTATTGGCTCGTGCTGAGCAAGCTGAGCAACCTATGTGATCACATTCAGTAGAGAGATACTAGCTGGACGCGTTGGCAAATATTCTATAATCATGGCTGCGGGCTGATTGAATTGATCAGCTTTCAAAAACCAAGAAAGAACTCCTATGTAGAGAGAGGCTAGTATACAGTATCACCTCAGGGTTACTCAGGTAGCCGTGGATTCGGGGCAACTTTCCAATAAGTAGCTGTCTATGACTCCAGATGTAAAACTTTCTTTTCAGTTACGAAACATCTGCCGTAGCAAGTAAATGACAGAGCATTTACGGAGGGAAAGGCCGCCTGGCTATTCTGTGCCCCGCGATAAAACTCGGGGCAATGGGTAGAGGTGTATGTTCAGATAATGATTCTACTGAGCTACTGGTTGACTTTCTTCAAATCATCCAAGTCTGCTTGTTGGTACCAAACCTGTACACATTTTCTTTGAAGCCAAACATCATTCCAAGGGTTTGCACACCCCCCACATGGTTTGATAGTGTGCCTTCCTCCGGCAACTGATTTCTATCTGATTACATCATAGCTCACTGTAGCCCTCACGGATTCATAGAAAGTCACTTTACTCCGGCTCCAGGATCAAAAGTTGAAAGTCTCCACCGTATTATTTTTGCTTGAGTGAATGCATTATTCAATCAGGTCAAAGATTAATGTAAGTTGATGTTGAGTTGACTGAATCACTAGACAGAGACCTCCAGTACGACACCTTCGTCATGAAGTCAAAGCTTGATTACAAATAATTCAAGTGATTTCAGATGGCGGAGTCTGCCAGTTCCAATGTGTAGGAGAAAAGCTATCTTAGAGATATTCAACACCTATCAACAACCTTAGCTTCGATTTTAGCTTTCGGGTGAATGATGATAAGCAGTGCTTGGCTGCAAAACGATTGGAACGAGCCCCCAGTGCTTCTGTGACAACGTATCTTTGAGAGCTGGCATAGAATAACTCACGTGACAGGTGAGTGTCCTAGCATTTGGGAGAATTGGTGACTAGCCACCAAGACCCTTGATCGCGGGTCCTCTTGCAAGGAAAAAACATCGACGTTTAACTGGAAAATGAGTGAGGAAGCTATTCATAGAGCCGTATGATTTTTAATTAGAACTCCATGTGCAGTCAACGTAAGTTTTTTCACGAAACATGAAAAGAAATTTCCGATCGGTGGAGGCACCTTGTGCTCTTGACCCGACCTGGTATCACAAGTGGATTAGGTATGATTGCCCCTTTATAAGGTCTTTTTCTAGAAAAATCAAGATATTGCACCTATTGTACCGGTGTGCACACCATTTAAATAGTTTGGCATCGGACTTCAACCGCAATACGTAGCTCAATGCTGAAACAACCTGGCTCGGTTCAACGAGAGTACCGGTGATAGTAAAGAATAGACAATCGCGTCAAGCTCGAGAAACCTGCGTTGACAGCAAGATTTGTTTCAAAAGATGAGCTTGATGATGGAGTTTATTGCATACGAGGTGAATTTTTGCCGGATGCTTATACGATAGCTTCACCATTACGTTCAATTATAGGTGGAGATGACACGGTTTGTCAGGCTAGACATGACTAGCGATCTCAATCTAGAGAGAAGTTAGTATGGCCTCCAAAGTCCAAATATCGTTCAAGTTCAAAGAGGAGGCTCACCGCCGAGTCAGAGCGGACATTTATTCCATTCAGCCCATGGCATTTTTCTATTGCGAACTTGCGCAACTTCCCTTCGGAGGAGCGGGGCCCCTAATCAGGGGTGCCAGAGCCCGGGAGCGCATAACGCTGCATAACGCCCCTGCCCCAGACATTCGGCATCACTCTTGTCAATTTCTCAAACCTGATTCCCCCCCAGGATCCAAGTGACCTGGAAGGATGCCTTGCCGATGTACATATACGCCCCGGTCAAACTCGAGCATTGATATTGCTCCTGAGAGTATGATCGGCTGCTGGATCCAAATCACATGCATTGGATTGTCCACGCAGAGCAGGATGAATCCGATGGGGCCGGCACGAGCGTACAGTGTAGAGAGGTCTGATGCGCCTCGTTAAGATGGGGGCTACATAGACCTTGAAAGAAGATGTTCAACGATATTCGAATTCAGTCATTAGACTTTCTTCCTGTCGCGTTCTTTGGTGACTCCAGATAGTACAAACCGTCAACCTGGCTCCAAGGGACTCGCTGCGCGGTCATCGGCACCAGTTGTATCGTCTTGGGCATCAACACCAGCTATATCGTCTTGGGTATCAGCACCCATACCAATTATATCGTCTTGGGCCAGTTCTCTTCTGGCTGATATCTGCCATGTTCAGGTTTCTCGTTCCCAAGTTCTATTCTTTTATTTGGCACAGTTTCAAGAAACTTTCCGTAATACAATTATACATCGGGCACTTTCAAGAATGGGCTCGCACATCACAGGAGTAGAAGTATCTACACATCTCGACCGCACGCCATCGGTGCCGTCCTGTGCCGTCCTCACTTCGCAGGTGTGATTTTTATCTTCCCCCCACCAAGTTTTTCTGCCGATTGACCTCGTCGCATGGTCGATTAGTTAATTGGTTGATATCCGTCCAGCTATCATTGTGACCACTCCTTTATCAATTGTTTCTTGCTCTCAATCGCAGCTCTCATATCCGCCCCCAGAACTGAGAGGTCTGTAAAAGATCGCGTAGCTTGCCCAAGCTGAGTTGTTAAAATTAAATCGATGTCCAACGGTGCTGCCAGCCAGGTTGGGCTTCACCCTGAGGATGGGGCAATCCATCAAGGACAACCGGTCAATCTGGGCTACCAAGTATACACCCTCAACGACGCTCTCTCGACTGGTCAAGCCGAGGACGCACCTCGTGCGTACGCCTCCTCTCAAGCCAGAAAAATTATGGCGGGGAGGCAATACAGGCAACGTCGTCAGTTAAACTCACGACCAGCTCAATCACAAACGGCAAATGACGATCACCCTCGGGATGAAAACAGACGAGTCCATCGTCCGAATCTACCCAACCGGCCTCTTACCGGCGTAAGACCTAGCGATTCTCGTCCCAGTATGCCTATTCACCATGAGAGAACGAGGCCAAGAAGACATTTCGCAAACGATGGGGGTCAAAATGAACGAGAGAACTTCGATCAACGCTATAATCCAAACCTCGCCAACTACAATCAGCAACAACCGGACAGTTTTCATCGTCAGCACGCTCCAGCTCACCTCGATCATCACGTGCGCCCGACAGTCTACTATCCAGATCACCACTACAATCGCCAACCTTATCTGTCCGAGAACGGAGGTCGCCAATACAGCCACACGGAAGTATATCACGAGCATCCCCCCCAAAGTAGATACCTCCAACCCTCCCAACGCGCCTTACGCCCTGCCCCATACTATAATCCGCATGCTCCAAGACTGGTTCAAAATTATCTTCCTTACAATCCCTCCCCTCACCCTCCTGCTCAAGGCGTTAGAATTCCACTCCAGACTATTCACCAGCACAGAGCTATGAATCACCAGAATCGCCCTACGTTTCCTCCGTACCAAGCCGGATATCATCCGTCAATTGAAGGTAATTGAGTTTTCTCCTCTCATATGGCATCCTCCATTTCAACTAACTATAGCCTTTGATTAGACCGAGCTCCCCAGGCTCATGCTCCCCCGACTGGAGCTAATTATCCACCCCAAGCTTATCATCCGCCGCCAGTTTCACAACAGGTAAACTCCAATTGGCAAGTCAATGCCAAAAGTCAGTCAGCTCACGGCCAATACGGCGCACCACTGCAAGGCCAAATGGCTTTGCAGCCTGGCCCGGGGCAAGCGATCCAGCAGCCTCACTCTTCCCATCAATCCGACTCCCAAATTGTGCAAAATCGGCTCGTGCCAAATTATCCGTATCCCCCTGCCTATCATGAGTTTCAATATCTGCATCCGTCGTCAATACCCGCGCCTGTTCCTAATCCGCCCACGGTCTTACAGCCAGGCACCTCTGATCCCACATCAGAGCAGCTCTCCCAGGAGCCTAGCTTGTCCCATCCCACTGGCCCTCCAGCAGCCATTCCAGCTCGGCTGGTACCCAATTACCCTGTCCAAGTTGATGCTCGGGAATCACACCATCCGCCCCAACTTTCGACATTAGCGCCCGGCGCGGAAATATCCCAATCCGGACCCTTTCCGGTTCAGCACCAACCAGGCCCCCAAGTGGACCCACAAACTCACCCACGCCACAATCTCGGCAATCCAGACGGTCGTCCGGCGGGCGATAGTCAAATTCCAGTCGCGCCTCCTGCAGTTGAACAGGCTGCACCGGTGCCGCCTCGAAATCCCGAACCAGGCCAACAACCGAGTGAGACGCATGGCCAACAAGGAGACCGAAACGACGACCGACAAGACGGGGAACAAGAAGGGCAACAAGAAGGGCAACAAGAAGGGCAACAAGAAGGTCAACAAGCCGGCCAACAAAACGGCCCAGAACAAGACCAAACTGCGCAACCGGGCGAGCACATAGATGTGCAGCCAACCGAAGCGAGTAATACCAGGCAGAGCGTGTGTGAGCTGTTTCAAAACTCTTCATATACTCTTTTATGCATCAATCGGAAGTTATGATCCCTGCTTTATAACTTTATTTTGATTTTTTTTTTCATCTACATTTCATTCGATTTTGATTACAAATGACTGATGACATGAATCGTTTTGATTTGATGTGTACTTATAATTTCTGTGCTCAGGGGATTATGATGCCGAGTGGGTTGCCAAGATGATCGAGGCCGAGCGCCGTATGGCGGCGTTGATTGCGAGGGGAGCTAAGCCCGAAGATATCATCAACTTCGGCGTCTCTGAAGCCCTGGTCAGAGGTGCCTATCCCGAAGCTGGTCCAAGTCGTTGAGGAACATCACACGAAGCGAAATTTATCACCTGATGGACTTTCTTTTTCTGTTTTCTCTTTATGAGTCCCGATTTCTCCTCACTTGCCGTCCAGTCACTGAAAGGGTTTGCTAAGTTATGCAACCACATTTTCACCAGATATAAAATTATCAATCCAAAAAAAAAAAAAAAAGAAAAAAAAGAAAAAAGAAAAAAAAAGAACAAAACCATTAAAAAGAAAAAAAAGAAAAAAAAGAAAAAAAAGAAAAAAAAGACCAAGAAAAAAAAACATTGTAGCATAAACACTATCAGATTGTTCTCACAAAGCTTCAGCGATTGATAGCTTATAATTTTTCAAACTATTCCTATCGTTATTACACAACATTGTAGCATAAATACTAACAGGTTATTTTGAAAAAGCCTAAGCTATTGATAGCTTGTGATGTTTTTTCAAACTATAAGTATCGTTATTACCTAACCAAAAAACTATCCAATATCAATATTGCTCGTAACAAATTGTAAGTATCATTGGTGAGAGGATGCGAAGGAGTTAAAGGAGCTTGAGAGGATGGTGAACATACTAGAGGACCCAACAAGGGATGAAGGATGGTCAAGTCTTTTTATAATAAGAGGTTTTTGGGCAGAGTTGAGTCCAGAGGTCATCTTTCTTTGAATGTATTCACAAATAACATGCAATTCTTTTCAGATGATGATTGTCACCCCAAGGGCGGAGGAAGTTTGGGGCAAATCAAAGCCCACATAAAAAATGGAAGGCGAAGAAGATACATAGGAATCATCTACCTTAACACAATCCCCTCGCTTTCGCCCTGCGAGGCCTCGAAGGGCGAGGGGCGCTTCGCGCCCGCCTGGCGATACCAGGCGCCTCTGACAAGGAGGGGCTTGTGTTAAGCTAGAGGAATCATAGCCTTGCATGCACTTTTTTTTGGCCATGCGATAAACCGTTTGGATGTGTTATGTAGATGGCTGGCCAAGTGAGGCTGGACAGTCCAGAGAGTCCAGGAATCCATGGGTGAGGAATGGGTGAGGTGCATATGTATTGTGTTTCTCAAAAAGCTTGGACGCTTTGCTGGAAAATGACTTTTACTCAAGCTCTTAGCCTCTTACCAGTCATAGTTATGGGGTATTGGGTAACCTAGTGGATTGACAGGCCAAGATTACAGTGGTTGTAACCATTTTCCAGTCCTCAAAATATGAAACCTGGCTCTGGGAGGACAAGAAGAAGTCCATGGATGTCCAACATATTTGAGAAACACAATTATGTATGTATTTATGTAATCATGAAATTTTGCTTCGGACAGTTTACATATTTATGTGTGTAGATGAATGTTTCCATCAAAACTGCTACATGATAGATCTCAACAAACACCATATCAGACCATCCATTGTCTTGCAATAGCCATCACATCTGAAGGGAGATATGGTGTATCAAGCGCGGTTGGGCACCCGCCGAAGTGATTTGAGCCCGCTTGACCGCGGGGGAACTGCGCCAAGCGGGACTTGGGCATGTGTCCAGACCAGCTTGATACACCATAGATACCCCATCACCCGGAGCATCGCCATCCCGGCACAGCGACACGAGACGAAATATCAACGTTCAAAAAAACCAATGCATGATATGATATGATATGATTAAAAAAAAAAAAAAACAGGAAATGCACTAAATAACAACACGTCATATTAAAAAAAGTTCAAGACGGATATGTGGATAACAAGAGCACGGGGGGGGGGTGATATTTTCTTTCCCTCTTGTTCTGGTTGCAGTCACACGGACATTAAATAGATAGAGAGATAAAAAAAGGCCGCGGCCGGCCCTTGGAGACATGAAATAAAGTGACACAAGGATGAGATGAGGAGCGAGCAATGCCAAGCGATTCAACACAGAACAAAGCCATCACAGATTTCTTCTTGGGTAAGGAAAAAAAGGAAGGCGAGCAAGAGATCCGTCAGACGAATTCCTGGACAATGTTCATCGACGTCAACACTTCTCGTTGGAGCACGACGAGCGACTGAGGCCCGTCGAAGAAAGTCTACCTCGCAGAAAAAAAAAAAAAGGAGTGGAAGAGATAGGATGAGCGCAGGGTACATGATATAAACATGGAAGGGACGATGAACAGACCTGGATGGCCGGGCCGCCGGGAAGAGAGCTGAGCAGATGCGATTCCTTGTGGGCCGGATGCTGGTTCTGTGAGGAGGAGGAGGAGGAGAAGGAGGAAGGGGAGAGGAACCTAAGGTCCCACAGCAAGACGCCGCCCTGCGCGTCCGCATGAGGATAGCTGAACAGATAGTCTCTCAAGCTCCCCTACCAAGACCGAAACAAACGGGTGAGTGGGAAAACTAGGGAGGCCGGAAGGAGCAGACAGACAAAAGCACTCACTTTGCGAAGACACTTCACCCCCGGCTCTGCCGTCGAGGAGGGCCTCATCCCGAAACTGATCACCGGCCGCGCGGGCGTCCTCAGATCACAATATCGAAACTGAAAACCACACACATGAAGCCCATCAGTCAACGAACCCATACAAACATCTCTGCTGAGTCGCGTCTTACTTGAGTGCCTGGAGCCTTGTTTGCTGTAGTGACCATAATCGTGTCAGGGACAACCGGACTAGAAAAAATACCAGTGAGAAACGAGAGCTTCCTTCTTTTTAGATATATCTCAGGAAGGAAATAGCAATCAAAACTGACTTCGTTTGGACATCGAAGATCTGGTTGTTCTCTGCGAGACAAAGGGTATGATGGAAAGACTGTGACAGATCCGTCGCGAAAACCTACACAAAGGACCCCAGGATAGTCAGCGGCGAAAGCCCAACAGAAAATTACTCTCCAGAGCAAGTTTTTTTTTTTTAAAAAAAAGCGAGGGAGATGAGAGACGGGGGACGAAACTTTTCCATCATGACCGCCGGACAGGACCCAGTTGCGAGTCTCGAGGAGACAGAGAGATTGGATAGGACCGGAATGGACGGCGGGGATTTTGACCACCTCTTTGTTATGAACGGTGTGGTGGTGCTGCTTCTTATTCAGCGAATGCTCGATACGCCAGAGTGCGAGAAACTTGTCCGTCCCCGCCGTCAGGAACCGCGTCTGGGTCTTGGTCTGCCCGGCCGTCGATCCCCCCGCGTCGTCCACGGTGCTGCTGTCCCCTCCTCGCGCCATCATCGTCGACGGCGCAAGACACGTCGCTCGTACCCCGTTCTCGTGGATCGTATCATCCAACAAATGCCGGTCAAAGATTAACCCTGCTTTCTGATAAATGAATTGAAAAAAAAAAAAAACTCATATCTCGTCAATAAATAAAATCAAAGGAGGTTAACTGGGAGGATCCGGTAAAAAGAAAAAAAAGAGGCTCAACTTTGGATTTGGAAAACTTGACCAAGCTGACGTTGGAACTGTGTGTATTCTTAGCCACCTTGGAAATTCGAGAGCCGACGACGAGTGTCTGAGAGGTAGGAGAGAAACAGGCCGAGTCGATGATGTCGGTGGGGGAGGCGCCGGAGAGGATGAGTTCGACATGGGGGCTGTTGACGGGGTCCCATGTGAGGATGTCACCTCGCAGGGAGATGACCATGTAGCGGCCAAGGTTGGTGGGCAGGAGGAGACGTTTCTCCGAGACCCCGAAGCCCAGGTGGCCGACGTTACGCGAGTCGGCGACCGAGAACTTAGCCCGATGCGACTTTTCTCCTCCGCTTGCCCCCTGATCTGCCGCCGTCGTCCGTCTCACCAACGCCGAGTCATTCTTTACCTTGATCAGTGAGCCCCCCGCCGCGGGAGCGGTCTGGGTCAATGTCTTCAGGTTTTCGATCTCCGCCTGCATAGCTTGAAGCTGAGACTCTAGTCGGGCGAGCTCGTTAGTCGACTGGCCCATGTTCTCTGAACCTGATCGAAGGCTGTGTCGGCTTTCTTGAGGGTAATCGGCTAGAGATGATGTGGCTTGATTGGAGTAATCCGGAGGATCAGCTTTCAGTCGAGAGGCTGCTGGATAAGGCGAGCCACGCGCGGAGTGGACATTTAGATGAGAGGAAGTGCTACGGGCCCTGGCATCACGCTCTTCTTCTACTTCTAAGGGTGCTAGTTGACGGGACTTGATCTTGTCCTGAGCTTGGGGGTAATCAGATCTTAGCGCGTTGCAGGCCTGACTCTCGCGTGCTTCTCGAAACCCTTCTGTGATCGCAACTGTACGAATGGTGTGTTTGCGAATGGTGAGGGTATCACTTAGGATGATCCATTTCAACAGGCCCAGACAGCCTTCTGAGGGGTTCAGATGAACATCGACCGGTCGCAGAATGAGACTCCGATCGAATGCTCTCCGGTTACTCTTAGGGAATTCCGAGAAGGAGCCATGGACATTACAGAGTATTCGGAGAGGATGGAGGGAGATGGGATGGACGTCGATAATCAGGTCGGTCATTGGGTCATTCGAGAGCGCAGGAAGTCGACTGATACTGTTCAAGATACTTGTCCACCCAGTACTCTTGGTGATCGCGGAAGCTTTCCGACCTTGCTTGGCAAGAATATTTGAGAACACGGCCGAGTCATCATAGAGATTCCGAAGATCTCGCCGGGATTCCTCCCAGAGTCGGAAAAAGGTCGTCAGGAAGTCATTCAAAGTTCTGCTAAAATCGACCGCAGTAGTTTCATCTAGAGACATGGGAATTGGTTCAAATGGCCATGATCGATGTGTTCTTGGAGATTGCTTCGATGAAATGGCTATCGGCGGTGTCACTGATCTATCATTCGAACTACTTCGATGACGTGTTATTGATCCCGAGGTGGAAGCCTCGGGTCGCATTTCATCACCCGCAGAGGCCATCGATTTGTCTACTGGGAGCATTGCATCATCTGAGTTGGGAACTACGTGCAGTATCAAGTGCCCCTGGTCCCATGAAGAATCAATCACGGTTTGGTTCTGGTTAGTGATTGACCTGATCTTTTCCAACTTGAAGTGGAGACGATTGACAGAACAAGAAGGGTTTTCGTTCTTGCAGTTTTCAGGGATAGGCAATTTGAGAACCTGGAGGGGTAGACCAATTTCCTCTTGAGGGACTGGTTGATCGTCTTGTTTCTCGTGCGATGATGACGATGAAGAAGGTGCAGGCGAGGGAGTTGCTCGTGTTTTAAATTCAATACTTGAGCCGGGGACGAATTGCGGCTCTATTTGCGCACGTTTGGATTTGACACGTTTCGAGATGGCGTCTTTTGGGGAGATGAGATGACGTTTTGGGGAAGTGGAATCTTTTGAAGGAGTATGATCTTTTGAAGGGTTGAAATCTTTGGGAGAGTTGGGATCTTTTGGGGGGGCTGATTGGTCATCTGGCTCAGAGGACGGGAGCCTGGGTTTGAAAGCCTCCTGCTGCTTAAGCTTGTTATGCATGTCCTGCAAGACTTTAATGCCTCGGATGTAGTATTTACTGATGTGAAGCGGCCAGTAATCACATTCGCGAAACTGATGCCCATGGATGACTCTTTTAGCTCGCTCGGCTACACACTTTTCCACCTGCAGTCGGAGGTCAACCAGGCCTCGTTGGCGGGCATGAACTTTGAATGAAGCACTGTTGATGGATCATTCATTCAGTTAGGTAAGCTTCAAAGGAACGCCCAAAATTGTTAAATCAAAATGAGAGAGACCAACATCCGTCCAAGTGGTTCAAGAATCCCTCTGATAAACACTTCCACTGTCCCATTTCGGATATGGGGAGGGAAAAATCCTTTGATCCAGACAACCGTTGTGCGAAAGCCCTGATGAGAGGCGGGGGGCGGCCTGGCCAACGCAGTGTGGCTCGGAAGGTTTGGAGAGCGTTGAGGAGGCTTCTCATTGGCAGAATGGCTGGTCTCGTTGGCTCGGTCCCAAAGGGGTGTCTGATGCGAAATCAGATTATCAGTTTATCACACTTATCTATCTCAAGAACAAAAAAAATTAGTGGCAGAAAGACCGACATCCTCTGAACCAGAATCTTCAGCCTGGCTTGGCTGTTCATTGGCTACCGGTGCCGATTCACTCGTCGAGCCACAGGGCGGCTGCTCCACGGAGGCTTCGGGCGACCTCCTTGGTGACGATGGACTAGACTGCATAATATGAATGGTTTACAAGGGATGATTAAATTTCCTTATTCAAAAGGTCAAAAAAGGAAAACTCACGATGATGTAAACCTCCTTAGAGTCGACAACCATAGGTGATGTATCCTGAGCGGTATCATGGACTGTCTGCCGGTTATCTGCGGGGCGAGAATCAGAGGGGCAAGAAGACTGGGCTGATTTTCCTGACTCGGATAAAGAGCCAGGTTGGGTTTCTGAAGATGGCTGGGTTTCCGAAGATAGCTGGTCCTGCTCCGAGGCGGATGAGTGCGGGGAAGGGGCCTGATTCCCGGTCTCGGACCGGGTGCGAGAGACGGTCAGGCAAGTTTTCTGGTACCTGAACAGAGGAGTGATATCAAAAGTGCGACGGGAGAAGGCTTCACGTGCAGCGCTGGCCTGCTCGAAGGTGATCGCCAGGGTGATCTCGGCGTTGGTCTTGGAGGGCACAAAGTTGATGATCTCGACGTTGGAGATAGGACCTAAAAATCCCAGGGTGTCGTAGACTAATTTGGGCACCTTCTCACGAGTACATGATCGACACACGAGGCCCGATGCGAACACCTGACAGACTGGGCCGGGGTGATCAGTATTCTTATGGGCACGCCGCTTCGGGAGATCGGCTGAGGGTGATTGTTGAGCTTCTGTTCGAAGGCAGGATGGATGTGACTGTTGGGGCAGCTCGGAGATTTCAGACGTTCGGTCGGATGAACCAGAAGCTTCCTCGCCAGAGGCTCGCTCGGATGAAACAGACCCTGCCTCGCCTGACGCTCGGTCGCATGAACCAGACGCTCGGTCGGACAGTGCAGATGGTCTCTCGGATGAACCAGACGCACGCTCGGAGGGTCCAGAAGCTCGCTGGGAGGAACCAGACGCTCTGCCGGATTGAGCAAACGCGCGTTCGGAGGGGCTAGATAGCCGTTCGGAAGTGCTTTTGAGGGAGCCGTCGCGGCGCATCTTGATTTTTTTAGCCGGGGGCCCCTGGGCCGGAGCGTCGTACTCCTCTTCGGCCGCGGCGCCCACCTGGCCCTGGCCCTGGCCGGCGGATGAAGACGAGGATGGCTGCGGATCGGACGGTCCCGACGGCGAAGCCTGGGGCCGTTGAAAAAGCATGCTTCATGTCAGTCAATGTGCCATCGACATTGGAGCTGCAGGCAATAAAAAGATAAAATAATAATAAAAAAAAAAATTAGGTAGGATTCGCTTCAGCGGAGTCGAGTCAGTCGGATTCAGCAACCCGGGTTGACACCTGGGTTGCGCTGCTTCATGCCTCCAAGTGTATGGGTGGAAGGCTAAAGGGTTATAAATATGTTTGGGTTTTACCTACGGTTGAGGCAAACAGATCGGGTTCAAAGTTGTGTGCATATTTTGGATATGAGCAACGACATGTCTCCCAAAGTAGATATTGATGGTGACTGCCAAAAGACTAGTAGCAAGGTGGAAACTGGACTGCTCGCTACTCGAAGATCGGACTCCTGCGAGGGAGTCATTTTCATCGCGATCAACCCGATCCGATGCGGCTGAAGCAGCAAACTAAGAACGCGAATCGGGAGCCTTAAGGGCGGCCGAAGGGGAGGCAAGGGAGGCAAGGGATGACTCACCAGGAGGTCGGGATCGTGCGGATCAGACGACAACAGCATGTCAAGAGGTTTGCGATGGGGGCTGGAGCTGAGCTGGTCAACTTCTTCCGTAAGGGGGGGCGATTGAACAGGCGTACCGGGCGACAACTCGACCACGGGTTTGCGATGCGGACTGGAGCTGAGCTGGTCGGCCAAGTCCATGTTGGACGACTCCCGCGCGACGCTGGGCTGCTGTTGATTAGGAGACGGGGTGGGTGGCTGTCCAGGCGTCTGGGAGGGGCCAGGTTGACGCTCGAATGCGGGGTGGTGAGGGTCTGGGGTTTGGGAGGACACGGGCTCGAACACTACCATGTCGTAGTCGTGGTAGTGGTATGCACTCGGCACTCGGAAGCGTCGTTCGGAGCAGGCCTCTTGTGCCGCACTCGTCCGCTTGAACGTGATCAGCAGCGCCACGTTGATGCACCGGTGACGTTCTTCAAACGTCATGATTTCTACGTCCCAGCTGAGAAAAGCAACGGAATCCTAGTTAACATTTGCCAACGGGCCGCTTTTTGGGGGGTAGGGCAATGATCAGGCAGAGGGAGAGAGCAACTCTGAGGGGAGTACGAAGGAATACTCACATGGTTCCTACAGGCCCTAGAGTCTTGTGTGCCATGCGTATCGCGTGGTCACGAGTGAGTGAATGGTGGACGACGGCGAGGGCGACCACTTGGCGGGAGCTAGATGATGAAAGTTGAGATGATGGGGCGTGAGAAGACTTAGGTCGAGAGGCGCTTTCAACATGTGGTGTCTGGCCCTTCTGTTCGGCCCGCGGGGGAGAGCTTGGTGCACCCGCTTGCTCCGGGGAGATGGTAGGAGTTGTGTCATGTCCCTGCGCTTCCTTGCTTGGGGATGATGCTTCATGTGAGCTGTGCTGACTATCAGCCGGTGGGTTAGAGCTGCGTGACTGCGTTGAACTCTTCTCGTCTGTAGGATTGCCACCCGGAGGACTCGTTGTCTCATCGTTGGAGCCCACAACTTGGGCAGATGTTGTATCAGCCGATTGTGTCGATTTCGCCTGAATGATAAGAGCGGGATTTAGATGCACATTTCTTGATTTCAGAGTTAAGGGGGAAGAAAAGCTGACTTGGTGATCGCTTTCCTCACTGGATTGTGGATGAGAGCTTGAGGGGCTTGAACCTTGCGGCAGTGGATTGGGGGATGGTACCTCTTGTTGAGCGACATGAGGAGCGTCAGAATTAGCTGTTATATCATCTTTTCGAGGGAAGATTCACACAAGGGATATTCAGTTTAAGTTTGCCGGAGCGCAAATCACAGACCATGCATACTTACCACGAGAAGGGTTTGGACTAGCCAAATCGGCCTGAGGTCGCGAGTCGGGTAGTTTGGGATATACGAGCAGACTGTTGTGCTTGTGACGATATGGATCGGGGATGGGGAAGTGGCGTTTCGAGCAGGCCTTGTGGGCCGCAGTCGCATCTTGGAAAGTAACGGCCACGACCATGTTGGCTGCTTTCTTGCCCGTCGTGAAATAGACTAACTCTGTGGCCGTTCTGAGCGAACAAAAAAAGAGATGAATGTGTAAGTGATTCTGGGTTAAAGGGAGGGGGAATGAAGAAAGCTCTCTCACATGGTCCCTAGACGTCCCAACATGCTGGAAATGAGTGTGATGAGACTGTCTGGCGTGGTTGTTCTACGCACCACGCCGCGCGCAGTAACTTCGTGGTAAGGGGTGGAGACCAATTGGGAAACCTGGATGACTGCGGGGTCATTATGATCGGATGAGTCGTTTTCCGAGGATGATGCTAATGGACGGTCGTTGTCATGCTTGTCCTGATGTGTGCGATGAGAGTGGGAGGGGGGGAGGGGAGATCTTTTGCGATGGTCTTTCAGTCTGGCTCTCTTGGAGGGGGGCTGGCCGTCTTGATCTTCATGTTCCTGATGGATGGGAGCAGGCTTCTCTGATTGATGAGTGGTAGTTTGAGATGCGCTAGTTTGTAGCGAGGCTGGGATAGTTTCGAGGGTTGAGTGCAGCATAGTTCTGGGCAACAAGGGCTCTGGATTAGATGGCTGGAAGGTGCGCTTGAAGCCGTGAGAGGGGAGACTGATGGGCCTGAGGGGGAGATGATCGGGTGCCGTTGGAAGATGATGGGTGCCGGTGAGGGGTGAAGGTATGTTGTGGTGTGGGTTAGTCATGTGGTGATGATCTGAGTCTGCCGAGCGGGTCGGCCACGCGGGATGGTTTGAAACGGGAACTTCTGACAAGGTAAGAATACAACATAGGAAGTGTTTCAGAATAGTTTACAGGAATTAGTCAAAGTTAGTACAGGGACGGGTGGGAGGCTTAAAATCCAAGCTAGAATTAGACGGAAGGGGTGAGTGAGCATTGAATTACGGACCGTTTGTCGGAGTCGGCTGCACGCTGGACGACTGGTCGGATCGGAAGAATGGAGCCGTAGGGTTGGGTAGCTCAGAGTTTTCTGCGCATGGGCCGAAAGGAAATGGGTTAGGGTTAAGAACGGTCAACAACAAGAAAATGGGCGCTTGAGTTTAAAAAACCACAAGAAGAGGGGAGATGATTGGGTACCATAAGCAGAGTGCCTCCGGGCTCTGTCTGGAGAGGGGTTGAGGAAACGATCCTGCTGAGCGACGTGAGAAGATCGCCTTGAACGCCAGCAGCCGGGTTCAAGATAGGGAGAGCGGTGTGCGGGGTCGGTGCGGGAGCGGTACAGAGGATCGTCTCTAGTGTAGGAGGGGTGGTTGCTCGTGGAGCTGGAGTAATGCGGCTGATAGGGGCGAGGGTGGGACAAGGAGGGATGGGTGGTAGGAATCTTCTGGAGGGAGACGCCGGCAGGCCTGATCACGGGTGGCTGGACGGGGCGACGGAAACGAGGAGGGAGCCAGGCAGACTGCTCGTTGGGCTGGGCATCCTCGCGGGGCGGAATGACGGCCAAGGTAGGCGGGGGCCGACTTGCGAAGGCGCTGCTGTTCTGCCGGTAGTGAGAATCGGCTGGCTGCTGTCTCGTGGGAAGCATCCTGGATGGGAGGAGGAGTGGATAGTAGTCACTGAACATACTGGCGACTAGAAGATATATTTATTGCGGGCAGAGTTGGATTTCTTGCGGAGAAAACACAAATATATTGAAACTAAATATTATGAAGCTCAAGCCTCATTGAACTTATAAGGGGGTACTTGCAGCTTACATCTGATCTCTCGCCCAAACGTTTCAACGCCGACTACACAGAACTGCACAAACTGAAGGAGGACATCCAGCTAGAGTCTCCAATAATAATATATGGATCCATCCATATTGGGAATTTTAGGAAAGTCCATCATCAAAAACTTGAAAGCGCAGGTCCAACTGTCACAGTACAGGCTTTACGTCAGCAGCCAGCTGCGACCCAGCGACTACTCAACGTACAAAACGGGTCTTGGAGACGCAAGATGCATATGCAACATATGGGCTAATACAAGCTTCAACTTCAGCCCCTCTCAAACAAACGGGGCCCGCGGTTAGCACAATGCAACAGATGCTTTAGACTCTTGCTGCGCAGCAGGGACTGTTGTGATGTTAAGCAGTCAATACATGTGCGCAAATGAATGTGAAGCGAAACCTGGCTTACACAAATTCACCAGGGGAGATTTTGGACAGGTGCCATTGCATAACTCATTGCCCTCTTTTGGTTGGAATGGAACTGTGTTTGGAGGTATGCACATGCAAACAGCTGCCTGTTCAACTGAAATTTAATTTGAAGTCACTGGCAATCTCATAAAATGTGTTGCTCAATTTGTTTATAATTTTATGTTGAACTCAAGTGGAAAACTTGAAGCATGCAAACCTAAAGTACAATATACCAAAATGTTCTGATTTCATCAATCTTTTAAAACTGTACTTTATCCTTGATCATTTCATTCAAAAAATGTGTTCTTTTGTTTATTTTTCGTTGAGGCAAAAAAAAAAAAAAAACTTACACAAAATGTGTTTTTGTGAAAGGATGAATGGATTCACCATCTTCTAATTTGGTGAGATGCCACATGAATTCATTGTAGTTAGTCTGTAAGAGACCCAGATGGTCTCTTCACTGTAACTGTTGGATGCGCGTGTGGGACTAGACAAGATCTGAGATCTTGGAGAAAGTTCTAGTAGAAACAACCCGTTGTGATGTGATTGCTAGCAAAGTAAAAAGGAGAATTAGTCTCTTCTACACTAACATGAGAGGTGAAGAAGAATGAATGGAAAACAAAGGAAAGGAAAAGAAGGAGAAGAGAGATGAGCAACTCACCTAGCACAATACTAGAAAGGGTAATTACACTAGGGGAGTTTCCTTGCTACACTGCCAGAAAAGTTGGATCAGATGGCCGCATCCAAGTTTCTATTGGATGCGGCCATCCAATTCAAACTTGGGCGTGCACCACCAAGTAAATTGCTGACCAATTCAAACTCACCGGCCCGGGCGTTTGGCCACCAAGTTTGAATTGGTCAGCAATTTGTGCGCCCAAGTTTGAATTGAATGGCCACATCCAATATAAACTTGGATGCAGCAATCCATGCCAGATTTTCTGGCAGTGCTAGCAAGTGCCTTCACCCTACTGAACTGCAGTAGTTCAGTAGGGTGAAGGCACTTGCAAGGGAGTGCCAAGGAAAATCCCCTGGTGTTAGTCTCTACTGAGCTACAGTGCGGTAGTCATCCTTCAGTACTGACCCGCTGGCAAAAGTTGACTTTTGGGTGCAGGCCAGTTTTTCAAATTTGTGATAGGTCAGAACATCAAGCTGACCACATTTTTTGGCATCTTTGGGCCTTCTACATAGTTTATAAATCTATCTTGGCTTGCTGATTGCTCCAGCCAAAAAAAAGTTTCATTTTTTTGGATTCAAACCTTGGGGACCTATGCATATATCATCTGTGTAAGTCCATAATGATGGTCTTATACAGGAGATATGGGCTTATAGCCCCCTGTAAATCAATTTGCATGTCTCAACAGGCATCATATAAACATTTTCAGAACAAGTCATGATGAAATCAAAAAAAAAAAGGAAAGAATGATGTGAACAGAAAGAACAGTCATTTCATGAGAAACAAAAGACAGGAAAACCCAGTCTCAGTTATGAGACAGGAAAGAACAAATTAAAAGGAATAAAAAAAAGAAGACACTGTTTGCTTGGAATTGGCCACTGTGAAAACTGACCACAACACTTTGGAAGGCTGGTTTTGTTATGACTACTAGTGCCTGTTAGAGACATGTCACGAATGACCACTATGTAGTTGTAGACAGGGGAGAACCATAACAAGTTGATCAGGAAAAAAAATGACACAAGGGCAATTCATCATGGACATTATACCCAGTGGTGGTTGAGGCCCATTGGATTGGGAAAAAAACCACTGGTGACTTCAACACAAGTTGTACACCCTATGGAGGTGGTGCATGACGTCCTGAGTCTCAGGTAGGCAGATTAAGAGCATAGGGGGTGGCTGACAGTGAGGATGAATGTGACAGGGTTAGCAAGGTGTAAGAAACAGATATGCTGTACAGGTGTACTGCAGGGTTTGGAAGAGGCAGCTGTTCTTGGAATCATGAGATTGACTCTGAGCAATAAAATGAAATGGCAAGAACAGGACTGCAATGCAACAGTTTTTGTCAGCTTTGTGTATGAAAAACTCAAATTTATGAATATAAATAGAGGTACTATGTCAACCATTGAGCCTATACACCTATTAGCCGATATGGTTGCATAAGAAGAGAGACCAATGGTTAAGAGACTAGTTTCTCTCCAGAAGCCCTTCATCAAACAGGACACAGGTTTGATTCCCTTCCTTACCATTCCTTTTTGCCTTTCCAGTATTCACTACTTTTATTTATTATTATTTATATACATATAATAAGTATATGTGATTACTAAGTTTAGGAAGGACTGAACATCCTTCCCAACACTTTCTACTCGCCTGTTTATTCATCGTGAAGGATATATTCTTTTCAAGAATATATCCTCCGTTTGCTCTTCTTCTTTGCTAGGGTATAGTCTTACAAATATACCCTCCATTTGTTTCCTGATGGGGAGGTGTATCCTCCCCATCCTTTAGTTCTCCCCAGTGAGTTATATCCACTAGAGGGGAGAGCTCTCTTTCGTGAAGGCTTAAAAGAGAAGCTAGGATGGTATCCTTTTTCCTCTCTTCCTCAGCCTACAATTACCAGCCTGAAGTTCTTACTACAGTAAGTGGGGCCTTTATCGTACTCCTACTAATTAGCCTATTATTTCTTCTTCTCTATCAACATACAGCATCTCATAGATAATGTTACCTTAGTAACAGTATCTAAGTATCTCTCTTCTTCCTTAGCTTGGCGCTTGACAGCGTCCCTAGAACCTTTGTGGGCTAGGAGCAAGCCCCTCCACTGCAACCAGTGTTGAGGAGAGGTTAATTTTTATTTACCTGGTTGTCACGCAAGAGACGCTGGCTGACATACTAGCACTGTTCTGATAGACTATTTAAGAATGAAATTACTTTCAGTTCACCTTCTGAAATAAGAAGTTAAGTCCACACTCCTTTATAATTAATACTTTTGATATACAAAAGTAATAACAGGAGATTTTGTAACAATGTAAATTGCCACTCTAGTAACACAGGGTGTTACAACTAGGTAAGAAGGATGGTAGGCAAGCACTTGAACTGATTGGCTCTTGCCAGAGGTGGGAGTAATGTAGCTACTACTTTTTAAGGATGGTAGAAATACTGATAAATGAGGATTTTATAGAGTATAACTAACAGTCCAGTGGTAAGGAAGATATGAGGAAGGAAGCTCTACACTTAAGTAGGTGGAGAATATTCACTGAGGTACTGTTAAAGTATGGTGGGTGAATAAGCTGAGGGATAAGATCCAAAGAGCTCAAGAACTGCTTCCTTTTATATCTTCAGAGGCCAGTCTTTGTGTGCCACAAAGGGGCATTACATGGATTTTACTTGGTCATCTATATTCTCATGATGTAATGTGAATTTAACAGTTGTTTAAGTACAGTACAATCTACGTCCTCATGATGACATGGTGTATTGTATAGCCAATTACATCATGTGCCAACTCAAAGCAGAATAGTACATGGGAATTACTTCCTTGCTAAGTAATTCCTTTCTACAAGTGTGTGACTTGTTAGAGTAGATCTTATTTAATATTCTAACCAATTGAATAATTACTTCTTTTGGTTAAGTTGTGGTTGGCACAGACCACAGTAGGATTATTATTTCATGTATTTTCATATTACATTTGAGATGTCATGAAATATGAGAAGGAGTATGAAATCAAGGGTATCTCTGGTGAGGAACCCTACTTAATATTGCATAAAAAGTTCATTTCTTTAATAATATTTACATAATAATTAAGACTATGCAGTCCTTTGGATACTTTGTAGTATCTCTGGGGCTGACAGTTTTGATATTTCTTGCGGTCTTAAATATGGGTGATGATAAGAGTGGAGTAAGAAATGAAACGTCACTATATAATGAGCCACAAAATAATGGAGACCTTCCCCCAGAGCCCTCCATATCTGTTGCTTTTTACACAAGGCTGAATAACGGGGAGCCTGTGATTGAGTGAAAGTGTGGATTTATTAGATTAAATATATTTGGATCAAAGAAAGAAAAAATGAAAGTGAGAAATGGTTATAAATTGTATAACCACTGAAATGAAAATTGATATTAAGTTGGTTGTGGCCTTGAGATGTAAATAAAAGTGATGGGGATGAAGGTAAATTGAGATCCTTGGTTGAAAGAAACCTCAAGGCTGGGAACCTGTTGATAATTACCAAGCCATAGACCACCATTGGTGTGGTGGCGCAGCCACCCTGGCCTCTAGTAAAATTAAGAATATACTAGTGACATTATTTTCCACTAGAGGAGAAGGTGGCTTTGCCGCCCACCACTCCCAATTTGCCATCTCCCCCCTGCCAAATCTTATATGACCCACATGAGAACAAACCCCCACCCCCACATAAAACAACTCCTGTGTCCCACCTTGCACCACTCCCAGACCATTCCTAACCATGATTGACACCCTACCAAATGGGCCACCCCTGCTTGGTCTCCTTGGGCAGACAACACACAGGCATTGGTGTCCTCAGCAATCACCATTAACTCCACACAGCTTACCCACCCACTTCTGTGGTCCCAATTCTCTGTTTCCAGCATTTTCCCCTTCCTGTTATGATCAATTTCACAGGAGGAGGATTGGCTATCTGGGTCAGTCTGTGATCTGGGTAGTGTTTAGATTGCTAGATGAGAAGCTTGTAAGGATCTACTTGCACTAATTTCCTTTGAGATGGAAAACTGTGAATAGTTCAGTTATCTAGGTAAATTTTGTGAATAGGCTACAGAAATGATGAGGCTCATTGCACTTTCCCCCTTTTGTCATTGCCAACCTCTCAATCATCTAGTGTGTCTTATTCATTGATGGAAATTGGAATGGATTATTATTTCCTGAAAAAGTGGTTCTCAAATCTCAACAAGGGGGAAATACAAACTGTGTTCAATGCATGTCCAACACCTTCCTCCCATGTCTACCTATTTGCTCAGTAACTTACCTTAGCACATGACTGAACATTTCAGGGGAAAAGATTGGGACATCTTCTGACTTATGCCGCTCTTCTTACCAATGTTCTGGATGCAGATGCGGTCAAGATCAAGCTGAAAATCATTGCCATGGGCATGCTCTGTAACCTTGAGCTTGAATTCTCTCCCATTAAATGGGTCAGTTCATCACACATAACTTGATTCTCCTTTCACAGTTGTGGTAAGATGTGTCACATGACCTTAGGACCTACATTTTGGAGAACTCATTGGGGGCCATCTTCTTTCACTTTGATTGTTTTGCACCCTGTCCTTTTTTGAGAAGAGTAAGAAGTATTGAACCAAAATGGAGTGGAGAAGTTCATCAAGCTATTGAAATTCTCCAAGTACCAATTGTTGAGAGAATTGGCTCTCTGGGGATTGAACAACATCATCTTCTTGTCAAATTTCCAGCTGAGATTGAGGGTGATTATCTGTTTAGGATGGGATGAAGTTTACAAGTTTAGTGGATCTTATTACTTTGTATTGATAGGGTTTGGATTGTTGATTGGTATTTGTTCTAATATTATTTGTTGAACTGACGGTTTGGGGGTACTTTTTCACCCTGCTGCGCGCAACTTAGAGTCACACGGATGAGATTGACAAATATCAAAACCTAACCTTGACAATTGGATTTATTCAGTTTGTTCCCCTTGTTTTTCCTTTCATGACCCCGGAAACCCCCCAAAGAGGTGGGTAATGTAAAATCCGGGTTTTTGAAAAAAAACATACATTTTTCACGCTCACTCATACACGTTTCATGAGTAACATTTCCCCTGGGGGAGCCTCTGGGGTAGAGGAAATCCAGGTTTTTGGGGACAGGGGTCCAACTTTCTCACTCTTCAAACCCATGAAGGGTTTTTTTTTTCATGGAAAATAGGGCTAAAAGATGAAAAAAAAATCTGATAAAAGTCACGTGTAATTGTGAATTCACACATCCCAGGTGAGTAAGCTTCATGAAAAAGTGGGCCATTCATACACTTTTCATGAGCATCATTTTGGGTTTTTGCCAAAAAATTCATACATTTTCATTACCCACCTCCGTTGGGGGTTTCCGGGGTCCCTTCCTTTCTGATCCAACTTGTTTGTTTTGATTTTTTGCCTAACTCATCTTGCATCAACTGCATTTGTGTTGCATACAGGTCTGCTTGCTCTGCTCTCATTTGTCCTGTTAAACACTAGGCTGTGTATTAGGACGGTTCATATTGGGCACAATGACCATCTTTAACCCCAATTTTATGACTCTTGTCATAAAATTTTCACTCAAAAATTGACTTGTCTCAAATCTTTGGAAACATCCAGATACAGAGGCGTGAAAAGTTTGCAAAATTTTATTCATTAAGGGTGTTAAAAATGGGTTTAAACATGTTTACACATCCCAACGTGAACCATCCTATTAACCCGCCTGGTTTAAACACCATAAGGTTTGCTTGCTCTGCTCTCATTTGTGTTGTTAAACACTAGGTTGTGTATTAACCCGCCTGGTTTAAACACCATAAGTTCTGAGTTCTTTATTATTTGCAGATGTTTGAATGACAAGAACTTGTTGATTCAAGAAAACATGATTTCCTTCTTGTGCAATTTGGGCAAACTCCAAGCGAAGTGGTGATGAATATTGGGATCCAGAGATGGGGCTGGTTAATCATGGGGTGAACTTCTTGGGAGGCATGAGTGTGCAGGTGGGAAGTATCCGGCGAGCATGCAGACCTGCCTGCTGGGCTGGTACCAGCTCGGCGAGCAGGTTGACCTCCGCGCCGAGCTGGAACCAGCTTGGCGACCAGTTTGACCTGCTTGGCGCGCCGGTACCAGCCCGGCAACCAGGTTGACCTGCCCGCTGAGCTGGGACCAGCTTGGCGACCAGGTTGACCTGCCCGCTGAGCTGGGACCAGCTTGGCGACCAGGTTGACCTGCCCGCTGAGCTGGTACCAGCTTGGCGACCAGGTTGACCTGCCCGCTGAGCTGTTACCAGCTTGGCGACCAGGTTGACCCGTCCGCTGAGCTGGTACCAGCTCGGTAAGCAGGTGCGCTGGAAGGTGTACCGCTTGCCAAGCTGGTGCCAGCACAGCAGGCAGGTGTATCTGCTTGCCGAGCTGTATCCCCCAACGGGCAGGTGTACCTGCTTGCCGAGCTGGTACCAGCCCCGCAGGAAGCTGTGCCTGCTTGCCGGGCTGGTAGCAGCCCAGCAAACAGGTTTTATTTCTCGCCGAGCTGGCAGTAGCTCAGCAGGAAGGTCTAATTATGCTTGCCAAGCTGGTACCACGATGGGAACTAAGTAATCCACAATGAGAACCCGAATTGACCGTGATTGTGCCCCCAGATTCACAAAGGTTATTGGGAGACCACCAAGAGCTTGCTATGAGATTAGTGTCCTCAACAGGTGCGATTATTTTGGTATTGTGTAAAGTGGAAATTGAGCTGGAAGATATCAACAAAACATTAGAATCCTCAGCATTGATGTCGTCACTCAACAACAATAAGCGACATAGACCTCCCCACCATCGGGCTGATTGCAATTTGAGAGTTGAACGGGCGCCTGGATCATTGGACCATGCTTGAAATGATGAGAAAAGATCAATGACAAAGGCTTGCTCTTGGAATGGGGTCAGTTGAAAGGAAGAGGTTGAGGGCATGGCTGGTCAGGCCCAGCCAAACACGGTGACTGGACCATTATAAAAACGCCAGCTATAACAGCAATACACCATTTCATCAGCAAACAATGTCACGCAAAGGCAAGGTCTTAAGGTGCCTGGCTTAGCCAACCTCAGGTTGCAAGCATTGAGATCAGGGTTCATAGCTGGTTGTGTGTTGTTGCCGTGTGTGGAAACGTATGTCCAAAGACCCAGGATGTTGGGTTAGCCACTTGGGGCAACCCACACCACTGTACTGTGCAAATAACAAGACTGCAGCATACTGTAGAGTGTTTCCATAGGTACCATTCCAAAAAGTCATCCAGTTGCATCCAGGTTGGCAAGCTGCCTTCAACATATGTAAAAGGGAGCCTGGGTCCCGCCATTCAACCCCAGGTTGCCCCCACTAATTTTTTGCTTGTGCATCAAGGGAGAGACCTCAGGTTACCCCCCTCTTCATGTCTCTGACAAAGTGGGGCCCAATCCAAAATCCATCTTTTCGTGAGCAAGACAGACTCCTCAATTTGAAAAGCCATAGGCCAAACCCATGATCCCAGTTTTGCCAAAAAGTGTGGCTTTAATAAACTCGGATTTTTGTGGCCATCATCATTTGCACAAGCTGATTGTTTTTCTGCTCCAATTTTTTGTTTTGTTATAACTTCTCCCTTGATGAGTTATATTTTTGTCTCATTAATGAAAATTTATTGCCGGGCACTGTACATCAGTGGGAATCAACCCATGAAACATTTTCATGGATTGATTTTCACCAATGATAGCTGATGATAGCCGATGATCGTATTGGTATGTATCAACCGACGAAGCATTATCATGGGATCATTCCGCCGGACAAATTAACGATTCCATCAGTTCGGAAACCAGCAATTCTTAAAGAATGATTCAATGATTTTCCAATCAATAGCTCAGCCCAAGATCTCTAGCACCAGATTTGCTATTGGATCAAATTGCAATCAACTGTCAAAACACATGGCTATGGAAACGATGGGTTGCGAAAGTGAAAATTTTTTTTGAAAAAAGTCCAAGGTATTTGAGAAACACAATATATTCTTGAACCGTTGTTAATCTGCCTTTCTTCGATATTTTGTTGCTGAGATCAATTAGGTCCTGTTGGGTGTGGAGAACTGTGTTGTCCCTTTCGCCCCAAAGTTCCATCATGGCGAGTCGTAATATTTCCCAGTTGGCATCATTGTATCCTTCCATGGCTTCTAGTTCTTTGGTTTTCACAAATCGCCCGATCTGCATGGCCATAGCGTATTTGTCTAGTTCGAACACCCTTGCCTCTTGTTTGTATCTTTTCAAGAAGGCTTTGAAGTTGTTGCCATCAAACACTAATGTTGGGTTCTTGATTATCTTCATACTCTTCCTAGGAACATCTGCCAACAAGTTATCGCCCATCCTAAGTCCGTATCCCTGTTGTATACCTGGATGCTGAAATCGTGGTGGGTATGGAGTACTCTGGAAACGTTGTTGGTGATACTGAGGTTGTGGAGTCTCCTCATTTGGATACTGTATTGGTTCTTTCAGAAGTAAGTTCTGCTCTGCATTGTATTGGGCTTGATTTCAAGGTTGCTGCTGCTGCTGCTCTTCCTCTTCGTCCTCATGTAAGTCTTCAATGGTGGTACGGTATTGATCGTTCCGCTTCCCTTTATCTGTCTTGGGCGGTGGTAACGGCGTAGTTGTTTCCTTATTCATATTAATAGTTGATCCTGACGCCAGTTGTCTAGTCCTTGACGGGGTGTTGAAAGGGCTAAAACCTCCTCCTTCCAAATCTCCGGGTATGTTACTAAACAGCGGTAGTCCCTGTTCCATTCTGTTGATTTTCTTTAAAGTTATGTTTTGTCAGTTAAACTAATTTTGGGGTATTGAAACTACTTAGCTCCAAATTTAATCCTTCTTATTGGGTCTCTGGACTCTTTTCCAGGGCAAGTTGAGAGGGTTTTCTTCTTTCTTGATTCTTCTAACTAGTTGATTCTGGGAGTGTTCATCAATCAGGTAACGAGTATTCCAGCCTCCTGGGGTTGTTTTGCCTTTCAACTAGCTAATACACGCCTGTTTCCTCAAACGATTCCAAAGTTCTCTTCCAACGATTCGCAGTTATCCAGCCTCCTGAGGTTGCTTTGCCCTTTGACTAGCACTAACTGGCCGCCTCCTTCGAGATACTTCTTTCAGATGTTACTAGACTGGAGTGTAGTAGTTGGTTTCCCTAGTGTAGTTGTGCTGACAAGTTTTTCTTCTTGGTTGATCTTCAAAATTGATTCGGTCCTGATGTGTGTCGGTCAATAATTGGTATTGGTAGAGTTGTTTTAGTATTCTCGTCCTTGACAACTACTATTCCTCTGGTTGAGTTTCTTCTTGTAATATTGATATTGGTTGGTTAGGTCTTTGATTTGATTCGCAGAATCCAATCACGTTGGGGACTCCCTTGTAAGACTCAAAAGTGTTGTTAAAACCTTTTGCTGAATGGAGAAGGGGAAAAATGGAGATGCAAAACTCTGCCCTTCTATACTATCAGAAAAAACAAGACCACCAAGCTCGCTTGGCAGATTATTTATTGTGACAGGATTGGTTGGTTCAAGATGCCTGCAAATTATGCTATTAAGTTGAGTGATGATTTATGATTGTTGTTGATGATTGATAACTATGAGTCGTTGATGTTGGTGTTGATAAAACCTCAAATATTGAATTGGCAGTGATAAATGAGGAGTGACCAGTATACTAGTTGGTGAGCTAGTGCTAGTATTCCTTGTAAATATGTGAGTACAAGATCTGATGAGGAAGGGAAAAACAACTGGAGGAGAGCCTCTTATATAGACAAATATGAGGGATTTTAGCTCCAAGGGAAGTACAACTGAGGCATTTTTGCTGGTGGTGACAGTGGGGGCAGTGCAGTCAGGTGATGTGGCTGTGCATACATGTGACCTGTATTTGCATACATGTGATGAGGCTGTGCACTCAGGTGACCTGTATTGGTGAAAAAAAGAACAATATGGAAAAAAAGAACCATGTGACCCATCATGTGACCTTCCATGTGACCAGTCATGTGGATAAGTGGTGTCATGCGGCTGTGTAGTGGTGTCATGCAACCAGGCTGTACTGAGTATGGATTATGGGTTACTGGTGGGGTCGTGTAGCTGATGCAGAACCGGGTGTTGGAACTTGTATTGGCTATACCTCCTAATCTGTACATGTAATGAGAATTCCGTGTGTAGTTTCCTAGAATGATTTTCCCTGTAGAATATGTTTGTGAAGTCATATATTGAGATTTGAGAGTTGTGTAATTTTGTGTATGTAGCAGGTGTGTAGGTTGATGTATCCGTAGCTTCTGATCCTGTTGGGTGATAATGGTGTTGTAGAGTGTTACTAGGGGTAATTTTCGCTGTAGATTCTGAATCTGGAATAATATCAGCTGATTTGTGACTTTTTATATGAGAAAAAATGAGAAGTAGGAAAAAGAAAGAGAGAAATATAAGAAAAATAGAGAAATATGAGATGAGAAAAAAACTGAAAATTTATGGCATATTTAGACTACCACACCGATATTGCTACCCGTCCTGGCAATAATGCTACTTGTCCTGGCAATACCGCTGGCAATAACTCAAACACCTCTCCTCATTCTGGCAACATCACTACTGGCACAGCAAATAATCCCTCTAGTCATACCTCTGTCACTCGCTCTGGTGGTACCACCCTTTCTTGCTCTGGTACAGCCGTTACTCCTGGTATGACCATCACTCCTTCTGGTGCAGATGTGGCTGTGACCAATAGCACATCCAGAAAGCGCAAGTCCGCTCCTTCTGGTGCGGCTGGTGCCAATGACGCATTCAAAAAGCGCAAGTCCAGGAAAGCTCCGGGGGCCAAGGAATACAAAGACGTTTGTCGTGGCAATGCTATCACAAACCGCGCCTACCTGTCAAAAGTACTAGGCAAGATGTTCCTCAATGCAGGTGGCAATTCTCGTGGTTGGCCGGGGAAAAACACCAATACAGGCCTGGCTGAATTCAAATTGAAGCTTGTCATTAAGAAGAACAAAATCGACATCGACTCGCACCTCAGGAATGTGCCAATCAGCAGGATGAAAATCAAACATACTTAGAGGGTTTTTCAAGGCCTTCAACTGAAATTGATCAAACTCATGCCAATAGAAGAGGCAGGAAATGGGAACAAGGTTGATAGGGGACAGAGCGCAGGGGTTGAGGTGGGACAGAGCGAGGGAGTTATTGGGGGACCGGCTGAAGGCAGGGGAACAGACTGAAAGCACCAATTGCGGGGTGTAATCAATCGCAATAGGAGTTGCTGCCAATTTTTTTCTTACCTTTTGTTATCATTTTGTTGTCCCTAAAATGATCTTGCTGGCTATGTCTGCTTGTTTTTTTTTTTCTCTGGCGTGCTTGTCTTTTCTCTTTGGTATGCTTCTTTTTTCTCCCTGGCGCATGGTAATAATCTTGCTGGTAATCTTGCCGGCTCAGTCTGCTTTTTTTTCTCTCCGGCGCACTTTGAATTGAAAAATCATATTGGCTTCCTCAAAAATTAGGTTTAAAACATATATTTTTGTTTCATTGGGGGGGGGGGGGGGACAAAAATGGTCTGAGAGGAAAACAAGGAGAATCAAGTGAAGAATTGCTGATTGATGGAAGAATAATTTACAGTTGCTGGAAGTAAAGGCTGTGCGGGTGTAACAGTTCAACGGGTGGTAGGGAGGTTGAGGTTGGATGTAGTGAGATCAAGCCGGCAATCAATTAGATGACGTTTTGGCGAGTGTTGCGGCAATGTTGGTGTGGGGTTGCCCAGGGTGGTTTTGGTGTGGTGGCTGAGGGAGAGTGAGGGAGGGGATGAGCGGCGGCAGTGAGGGTTGTGTGGGTGGTGAGATCAAGATTTTTTCTAAGTCAAGGCTCACAGGGACTCACAAGGAGAGACATTCAAAACTCCTGCGCGCACCAAAACACGCTCAACCCCTCTGCCAAAATACAAAATAGCAAGCTTGAAGCTGCCCTGAGAGCCCGCCTCTATCCCTCCTCTTAGCTTACTTAACAGGGGTGGGACAGGTGGCTACATAACATAAAACGTACATAAGGCCCCATTTGGCCACCCATTGTTATGTTATAAGTACTGTAATAAAATACACAACACAAAACTCAAGACTGGAATGTCATAAAATTGACATAACAACCACTCCATTTCACTACAAACATTTGTAATTTTACCCAAAGAAAAAACTACTGTTTGGGTTAAGCAAAATGTTAACTTTTTTCAAAAAAATGGCTCAGTGATAAAAATTGAGCAACACTGAGCATGCTCAGCAAATTCCCCTAAAGTTGCCAGAATGAATAAAAATGATTTCTGCTCATTTTGTAAAAAAAAAAAAAAATTGCTGAGCATGCTCAGTATAGCTTATTTTTCACTTATGACCATTTTCTGTAAAATTGGGTATATGTTTTTCCCATCCCAAGTTCACATTTTCTTTCTGGGTAAAATTGCAAATGTTTGTAGTGATGACAGCAGTGTTTGGCACTCCCAGGTGATAATCATCCCAGATGAAATCATTTCAGTAACCCATTTGGCGTTTGGCACGCTCACCTTCTATTATCATATCTCACCATGCCTCATTCAATCCTACATCACCACAAGCAGCTCGTCAAAAAGAAGAAAAAAATCATCTTCCTTATCATTATTGTTGGACTTAATCAATGGTCCAAGACCTATAAATGCCCTTACAAAGATGCAATTTTCACTGGAGACGCCTATGTCAAGCATATCTTGAATGGAAATTGGCTGCGTGCTCAAGCAATGTTCCAACTATCCGTTGAAGTCTTCCAACTATGCTCCGATGAACTACTTGAAATCAACATAGAACCATGTTCCAAGCTGGTCAGCATGGACAAACAACTGGCAATCTTTCTCTACATTGTTGGTCAAAATGCGACCAACCGACAAACCCAAGATCAATTCCAACATAGCGGCGAGACAATATCTAGGATTTTCCCTCATGTTCTCCACCTCTTCCTTCGACTTCAAAAGAAATACATCATCCCACCACCGGTCAACGTTGCACACGAGAGCATTTTGGATAGCCCAAAATTTTCGCCTTTCTTTGATCAATGCATTGGTGTGATGGACGGATGCCATGTTCCAGCATGTGTACCTGAACACATGGCAGGTCCCTACCAAAATCGAAAAGGAACACTATCTCAGAACATTCTTGGCGTCGTAGACTTCAATCAGAAATTCACTTACATTATGGTTGGCTGGGAGGGGTCTGCGCACAACTCACGAGTCCTTGGAAGTGCGATGGCGGAGGATTTTGGAATTCCCAATGGCTCTTTTTATTTGGCGGATGCAGGATACTTGCTTTCAAAAGGTTTGCTAGTTCCGTACCGAGGCATGCAATATCATCTACGTGAAAATGCTCAAGCCGGACAGAGACCGGCCAACAAGAAAGAGTTATTTAACTTGAGGCATGCGATGCTTTGGAATGTGGTAGAGAGAAAGTTTGGAACGTGGAAAAAACGGTTTTTGATTCTAGTTCATCCGTTGGAGTACAGCTTAGAAACTCAAGCAAAGCTAGTGTTGGCGCTTGCCGTTCTACACAATCTGATCATTGACAATTGTGGACAATCCAACTTATACTTTGTTGACACCAACTATGCAGGGCCAGCTCCTGAAGAGGACGAGATACCCAACGATGACGGAGATGAAGACGTTTCTCTCAGCCGCGCTCAAGATAAAGCTGCTCTTAATTGATGGAGGGACACTTTAGCTCAAGACATGTGGGATCAATACACAGAGTACCTCCAACAAAGATCCTGAGTTTAAACTACATGTGTTCCTATCTATCAATCTTGATTCCTAACTGTTCATTCATCATTTTTTGAAACTTCATCACTTCTCTTGTTTAATTTTCATATCTTTCTATTGATTGCTCTTGATTCCTCTCTGTTAAATCAACATTGATAGGTTTTTCTTTGAAAACAAACTCAGAATTTGCTGGCATGACTGTTTTATTGTAATTGATACTGAGGAAAGCCATGGGAAGTGTCTCAAAGAAAAGATAAGAATTAGATTAATCAAGATAAATCAAGTTCCCTTGTAAGCGAGTGAGAAGAGACAATGAAAACAAAGCTGAGTGATTTCTCTTGTAAACGAGTGAGAAGAGATATTTAAATCAAGCTGTAGTGGAGATGAAATCAAGAAAAAACCAAGTTCCCTTGTAAATGAGTGAGAAAGGAAGATGATGAAAAAATTATTTCCCTTGCAAGCGACTAAGAAGAGAAGTTGAGAGAAATCAAGAACAAGTCGGTTCTAATTTTCCCTCTTGCCCATTTTCATTTGAATTTGCCTCGCCATCCAGGCCCAGGCATTCTTGTGACCTCATATAGCTAAAAAGGTCCTCGCCTTTGAATCCTCTTCCAAGACCCCAAAGCCAGCCACAAGTTTGTCTAAGGAGAGGTTAGTCGCAAAGCCTTTTTGAAACTTTTTGATGGCGCGATGGATTGCGGAGGTTTCAGCTGAGGCTTCAGGGGCCTCTTGTGAGGCCACCAACGCATTGATTCATCGGCCGATGGAATTTTCAAAACGATTGCCAGAGGTGATTTGGTGACGGCGAGGTGGACGGATCCCAGGTCGTTGAGCAGATGAGCCAGGTGTTTCAGGAGGCTGAACAGATTCATCAGGTGTACCTTCTTCATGCTCTTCAATGAGGGAAGTCGATGAGGAGATGTGCAAAGCCCCAGTAGCTGTTTTCCCCTCAAATATGACTTGATAATTGGTGTACTTGAGGAAAGGTGTATTTTTGAATCGCTTAGCGTTAGGATGTGACTAAGGAGAAATCATCAAATGAGCTGGAGAACCTTATTGAAGTGAATTTCTATTGGAGACAAGTAAACTTACAACTAGAAAAGCATTCCAAACGTCTTCAGAGGCAGTTAGCTTCATTCCATCCAAAACCACTTGCACCTTTACATGCAACAAAGGCATTGTATGTCTTTTTGAAAGATTGGTTCAATTTGGATTTCACCTTCTTATCCGTAAAGTCAACACCTGGGAACTCCTTGCTAAGTTCTCTAGCAACCCATAAGTGCACCTTGGGTTTGAAACCAGCCTCACCTCGCTTTCCTCCCTCGACAGCCTTTACATACATATTGAGGGCACTGCGCTCCATGCCGGGTGTCCAGACAAGATTCTTTGATTTTTCTTTGTCGGGGCTGCATTGGGGCTGAGTGTTTGGGATCTGAGACATTTCTTGAGGCACTTGTGATTGGGTTGGATTTCAAGGAATGGTGTCCGTCTGTTGAGTGCTTTGTGTGCCAATGTTTGTTGAGAGACCCTGAAAACCAAGACCTTGTGAAGCTGGAGTCCGAGTTGCACCAGTTGATGTAGCGCCAAGACTTTGTGAAGCCGGAGTAGGAGTCACCCTAGTTGATGGAGCAGTAGCGGAACCTCTAGATCTCTTGGGCGTTGGTTGAGGATTCTGGCGAGCGTTTTGAGCCATTATGTTGTGTATTTTTTTCTTTGGAGAAGAAGAGTCCAATTTGGTGACTTGGATAATGTGTGATGAGAAATAACGCAGATATTCAAGTCCGGACCAGTATTTTCCATCTTGCAGGGATCATAAATTTTTTGTTATGCTTTGTGATGTATTTCATGATATCACTGGCTGCCACAAACACTTGATAAGTGGTTGTGATACCCAGTGCAACCCCCGTTATAAATTGTGCAATTTATAACGCAATTTGGAGTGTCCAAATGGGGCCTAAAATCATAGGTGACATAAATCTCAAAATTTGGCAGGGAGCTGTCAAACAAGATTTATGCAAGTTGACAGGTTCCTGCCAACTTTGGAGGTTTATGTTTTTATGAATTTATGTATTTTATTATGTCATGCAGCTTTGAACACCATAATGTAAAGAATCACTGAAAATCTTAGACAGTGATTAGGGGGGTTCACGATAAGATTTATTGCTTCTCGCGCGCTTCAAATTTTTTTCGCGCGAGAATTCTCGCTTAAATTTATGATAAAATTTTAACACCACAAGCAGCCCCCACGGGTGTCTCACTCGCTCAACTCAACTAAAAAAACTTAATTATATGTGCGCAGCACTTGCGCAGCACATCTAAAAATTTCTCGCGCTGCTTAAAAAAAAACTGGCGGATCCTTATTGTGAACCCCCTTATTGAACTTTGTCAACAGATTTTCACGCTATGCAGGGGGATATGTTTATCCAGGAAAGGTAAAAGATATGATTTTCAAAGTTTTTGAGTATGTTAACAAAATAAATCCCTTGAGGGAAAACTATCTACAAAGCGCAAGTGGTTTTTATACTCACAAAGAAATGTGTTGCGTTGTGTGAAGCGTGAAAGGAACGTAGCGTGTAATTTGAAAACAAGTTGCAAGAGGATTTGAAATAACTGATGTGAATGAAAGTATGTATATACTAAATTTGAAATGTAAATACATAATAAGAAATCAAAACAAAAAAAAAGAAAACAATTTTTTTTTGTTTTTACAAGTTTTGAGCTGATTCTTGCCCTATGTTGACAAAATGGCCTTGGATGTACCTGCATCAACTGGGATGGCTTGGTCCGGGGAAACAGTCAAGTTATCAGTACCATATGTATTGAGAAAGAGTTCAAGAAAAGGGTGAAGAGAGGAATCAAATTTCCAGCCCGGCTCTCAGGAGTCATCCGCTGCAGAGCCGCCATGCCATCGGACAAGGTATTCAATGAGTCTTTTCGACGCGGGACCCAACAACCGGAAGCCCAAGATCAATTCTACATCCTCTTTAGTCCAGAATTTGTCCTCTGTCCAAGAAGGTCCCCGGGGAGCTTTGGAGCCTAGACGGTTAGGGAATCTCTTTGGATTGATAAAGGGGAGGAAAAGAGAAGTGTGGAAAACCGGATGAACTCTGGATAGGCTTGCAGGTAATATCAAACGGTATACCTCCTTTCCCAGAGACATGTTGATCTTGAAGGGACCTAGACGCTTGAAGTCCAACTTCCCGGAAGGGCAGGTTGTGGATATATTCCTGCGGAGTAGCCAGACCCAATTGCCCGCTTGGTACAAAGGGGTATCCCTTGTCTTTTTATCAAAATGCTCTTTTTGAACCTGCTTGGCCTTCCGCATGTTGTCCTGCAGTGTATCCTGAACCAATATGAGGCTCTCAAGAAATGCCTCTGCGGCGGGGACCTTGGATCCATCATTGAACATATTTGTTTGGGGATGGAAGGCGTATTGCGCAAAAAATGGCGAAAAACCAGTCGAAGCGGAAACAGAAGAGTTAAAAACTAGCTCAGCTATTGGGAGGAGGTGGAACCAGTCATCTTGTCTGTCCAAGACAAAATGCCGCAGAAAGGTCTTGACAGTTTGGTTTGCTTGTTCAGTTTGTCCGTCTGTGCAAGGATGCCAAGCGGTTGAAGGAACAGGCTTTACGCGCAGCAACCGTTGAATTTCCTTCCAGAACTTTGAAACAGAAAGAGCCCCTCTGTCAGATACAATCTTATCAGGTGAGCCATGTAGCCGGATGAAGTGGTCAAAAAAAAAAAAAGCAAAGTCCTCAGCTTTCCAAGTTTCCAAAGCCGCAATGAGATGAACGCCGTTGGTGAAATGATAGACAATGACAAGGATAGAATCAAACCCCCCCCCCCCCGAGATGGGGAGCTTGACCACAAAGTCTATGCCAATCATGCTCCAAGGGCACCGCAGAGCTTCCAGAGAGGTCATCAACCCAGGAGGCTTCTGGTTGGAGTGTTTGGATCTCTGACAAGAAAAACAAGACTTAGTATACTCTGAGACATCTTTCCTAATCTGAGGCCAAGTCATAGTCCGTGAGATAGCCTAAAAAGTCTTCAAGGAACCAAGGTGACTGGAGAGAGGTGAGTCGTGGAACTCTTTCAGGATGCGGGGGCAAAGCTTCAAAGGGACAAAAACTCAAGACTGCAACCACCATAATCCGCTTCGCTGCTCCAAGAACAGGTCGTCCAACGGATCTGGCGGTTCCAACTCATACGCCTTCTTCAAAAGCAAGTGAAGCTGCGGTGAAGGAGGGCAGAACAAAAATGTCAATATCCGGAGTTGAGGATAAGTTAGAGGCAGGGATTGCCACTTACCCAATGTCCAGCAATTGTCTTGCACGTCAAAAGATGAATCTCAAAGTTTCAGCCCAGAAGTTGTCCCAACAAGCATTTCCGGGTGAGCATTCGGATCGCCACCTTCCAACAAAAAATCGGGTCTCCGGGTTGGTGGATCAGCTGGGTTCAGCTTCCCAGCCATGTGCCTGATGACAAAGTTGAAAGAGGTGAGGTAAGCTGCCCATCGAGCCTGTCAATCTGACAAATGTTGACTGATCATGAAGTAACGTAGATTTGCCTGATCCGAGAAGACCTGAACCTCTTCCCATGTGTTGATGAGCCAAGCACGCCATTCCACGAAAGCCTCGACAATAGACCCTAACTCCTGATCATGCACTTGTTAAGACGGCTGCTGCTCGGTCCATTTCCTGGAGAGAAAAGAGACCGGTTGCAACCGGCCTTGCGTGTCTTTCTGCAAGAGAACGGCCGATAGAGCATATTTAGAACTGTCAACATGCAAGATGCGGGGTTTGAAGAAGTCAAAGTGTTGGAGAAAGGGGGCGGTGCAAAAGGAATTCTTGAGCAGCTGAAAGGAATCTAGACACTTAGCCAAGCATAAACCCTGTTCCACGTCCACTCCCGTTTGGGTTAACCCCGTCAGAGGAGAGGCCACGGTTGAAAACTTATTGATGAACTTGCAATAAAAATTGAGGTAGCCTAGGAAATTGTTTAATTCTTTCAAATTCTTTGGGTAAGGCCAATCCAAAACAGTGGTCAGCTTTTTATTCTCCATTTTGACACCATCAGAGGAAATAGTGAAACCCAGGAACAATACTCTATCCACGTAAAAGGAACATTTCTCTGGTGAGGCAAAGAGTTGGTGATCCTTGAGGCCTTGCAGTACTTGGGAAACGTGGCATTGATGCTCCTCCCTCATCCTTGAAAAAATTAAGATATTGTTGATATAAACATAACAAGAAACGTTCAGTACTTCCCGCAAAACATGCTGTATGAATTGTTGAAAACAAGCCGGGGCGTTTACCAGACCAAACGGCATGACCAGGTACTCAAATAGGCCCCAAGGTGTCCAAAAAGCTGTTTTCCACTCATGGCCTTTGGCTACTCTCAATAAGTTGAAAGCAGCTTTCAGGTCAATCTTTGTGAAGAATCGACAGCCTTGGAGCTGATTGAGTAACTGGCCTAAAATTGGAATGGGATAACTGTCCCGGATGGTGATGGCGTTCAGGCCACGATAATCCACACATGGCCATGGCTTCTTACCGGGGACTCTCACAAAAAAAATGGGGGCAGCTGTGCAAGAAGAAGAGAATTGTATAAAACCTTTCTTTACGTTTTCATCAATATATTTCTTCAGCTGCTGTTGCTCATCTAAGGAAAAATTGTACAATCATCCAAATGGTGGAATGGCCCCTTCCTTAAGGTTTATGGAAATGTCCATATCCCTATGGGGAGGGAGAAGACAATTTTCCTGTGGAGAGAATACATCAGTGAACTGTTGAAATTCCGGGGGCAGCGTAAAGGGAGGAGTGGGAGGGGGAGGAGGAGACGGTACGTTACCTTTGGGCTCTCCTTCAATTGCCAAATATTCAATGACAAACAGAGGAGTTGACCCAAGGGAGAATTGATGCCCACCCTTGACGCTACCCGAGGCCACCCAACCTTGTTGGTCTAGCCAAGGGAGCCCAAAGATGGCATCCACCAAACCAAGCCAAGTGATGCCAAAAGAACTGGGAACAGGAACCAGCTGCAAATCGATAGAGAAAAGGTGGATCATGCCGACCCAATCTTGCATGACAAGACCGCCGACGCCTTTGCGACCATCGAACCCAACACATTGAATGGGAGCCTTCCTCTGACGCGTGCAAAGGTTGTGCTTCCGCACAAAACCTTCGTTGACAAAGTTGGCCATGGACCCCGTGTCCACCAAGATAGTGGCCGGGATCAACAAACCGCCGGCTGCTCAAAAAGAAGCCGGGACTAGAATCCGACCCCCAGAGGAACAATCCAGTTGGACCTGGACGGTAGATACTGGGACTGTGGCTGCTTCGGCCTCTTCATAGTCCTTGTACATCACGTCCAGGCCGTGGTATAGATCTTCAGACTCAAAAGGGGTCAAGGCAGGGTCCGGTGAGGGGTCAGAGTAAGGGTCTCAATACAAAAGAGTGGAGGTTTTGGCCAACTGGACTGCGGAAACAGGGGCAGGAGGGGAGGACTTGATCTTGTCAATGAAAGCCTTCTGTTGCTCCAAGGTGATAGGGGCATTGAGACAATTAATACTCCCTGAATGCAAGCCCGGCACAATAGGCTGCAAACACCTGAAACACAATTGCCAAACCCTGCACAACAACCGTGAGATGTCCATGATAGAGGTTTGGCCAGACACATTCCAAAGACCTAAAGCGTCAATCTCCATGGTGTCCAGGTTGCGTGGGGCTCGTTGAGGGGGGGGGGGTGATGAGGAAAGCCGGGGGGCAATTGATTGACAAGGGAAAATGCACATGAGGATGAGAGGATTCCGGGGGAAGAAGGGCCAACAAGTCAATCTGCGCCGCTGCTTCCTTAGCCAGAGCCATCCGTTCCTGCAAAGTGCAAGCCTCACGCCACTGTTGGCTCATTGCTTTCCTGATGATGCAAGGGTTCAAACCCAAAACATATTTTTCAACTTGATTCTCCTCAACATCTTTGACCAAATAGACCAGACATGAAAATTGAGTGTTATACTCCCCGATTGTCAGATTGTGTTGTTTACACGCCGCCAAAGCCCGTTTTGCATTCTCCTTAGAGAACTTATCACCGAAGATGGCGATTAACCCTTCCAAGAGCGAATTGACCGACTAGAGTTGAGGAATGTGGAAGGGAATGCCGTCCAAGTCAGCGTATTGGTCATGGACCCCTTGTTGGCGTGCGTTGTTGAGGACCAACAAGTTGTACCAATTTTTGGTGGGAGCAGGGTGTTGTTTGTTTTCCAAAGGACGAAAACCAAAATGGCGCGAGACCCATACAACTCTTTGGGTTTCATTCTGAAAGAGGGATCCTCTGGGCCAAAGAAAATCTTGAATGGCGCGTAGAAAGGAGGTGAGCTGGACAGTGTTGCCCGCAAACCATAAATCCGGGATCTTGAGCGGTTCAATCCTCTTCAGGTGATTGATTTCAGGGTTTGAGAAGGGGTGATAGGACTGGTTGTGCGTCGCGCCACGCGGATGACCTGAATCCGGCAGGGGAGGCATATGGTAAGTGCTAGAACCCTGGAATTGACTCGATTCAGGGTTTGGAGGGGGGTTAAAGATGGGAGAGGAGTTCAAAAGATCAACTAAAGTGCTTAGCCAAGCGTTGATATTAGACATGTCTGCCGCCAACTTGGCCACTTGTTCCTCCGTAGTGTTCGCCGTCTGCTGATTTGGGAGCCCTTGGGTTGATTGAGCCCCATGTTTGCCTAGGGGCTCAGCCATCTGGCGCTTCAAACTGGGAGGGCGTTTAGGTGGGGCCCGGCGTATGGGGAGGGGCTTGAAGTTTGGATTGGTGGGGAGAGAAAAGGAAGGGGGGGAAGAATGGGGGATCAATTACAAGATACGCGTTGTGGTGTGCTATTTTGGTTTCAAGTATCAAATGTGGTAAAAAGGACCATCTCTTATATATAATAGGTATAAAACTAGATACATTACTAGTAACTACATAATCCAACTCTACAAGGTCCTAAACCCATAATTTCCCACCAGAAGCGCTCAGTTCTACATGCAGAATCCATACCCCCTATATACATTAGTACATATATACATAACTAGCATATTTTATTATCTCTTATTTTTATGTCATTTCCATTATCTGGACAACTTGTGGTGCTCAGACCTCAAACCAGCCAACTTGTGGTATTCAGATTCCAACTGGCCAACTTGTGGGATTCACTCAACAGGCTCTGACTAATCAGGACTCACGGTTCAGCACACTCAATTTCAGTCATCAAGTTCTGACCAATCACACGTCACGGTTCAGTTCACTCAATTTCACCCAGATTTGACCATCAGTTTCTGACCAATCACAAGTCACAGTTCAGTTCACTCAAATTCAGTCAAATTTGGCCATCAGTTCCTGACCAATCAGAACTCAAATTCAGCTCCAACCAATCAGCACGCATGGTTCAGACATCAAGTTCTGACCAATCACGGATCATGGTTCAGTTCATCACCAGCAAAAATGCCTCATCTCAGATCACCACCAGCAAAAATGCCTCATATTTTGATATAAAAGGAGGGCTTCTCACCCCCTTCCAACCTCATCCACTCAGGCAAATCCTGACAGGAACCACCACCTCACTCATTCCACATCCACATCCACAGATATCAACATTTTGAAATAACTGATGTGAATGAAAGTATGTATATACTAAATTTGAAATGTAAATAAGAGGATTTGAAATAACTGATGTGAATGAAAGTATGTATATACTAAATTTGAAATTTAAATACATAATAAGAAATTGAAACAAAAAACAAGAAAACAATTTCTTTTTGTTTCTACAAATTTTGAGCCGGTTCTTGCCCTATGTTGACACATAATTCCAAGAGCAAAAAGCATAACTCTATATATACATGATGGGAGGAAATATCTACAAAGTTCCATAACCTTCTATGCAAGGTCTGTCCTATATGCATACTCCTCAACACCCCCCCTTAAACCTTGCATCCTCCACCCGTCAACAAGAAAAATGAGGTAAGAGTTAAACAGGAAAACAATAAGAAAGTAAGAAAGTAAAAAAAAATCGAACCAAGTAAGATGTAAAACGGAGAACACATCACGCAGAGAAACTTTTTACAGCCTTTGTTTGATTTAGTGGTCCCAGTTGCTTGGTGAATACATCCGCAAGTTGATCGGTTGTTTTGATCCAGTGAAGCTTCAAGTTGTTTTTCCTAATCATCTCATTTGAGTAAAAGAATTGCCTGTCAAGATGTTTGAGTCTTCCCCTCAACGCATTATCTTCCATAACAATTATAGCCGTTTTGTTATCACAAAAGATGATTCCTCCCACTTCTCTCCAACAGATTTTGATCAATTTCTTCAAGAAAATGAAGAATTCAATTCCAGCCCCCATTGAGATGTATTCCGCCACGCAGGTTGACATTGCCACCGTCTTCTGTCGCCTAGAACCCCAAGCCACAACAGCTCCCCCTAATCTAACCAAGAATCCAGAGGTCGATCAAGCAAATTCAAGAGGTCAATTGAGCAAATTCCCCGCCCCACCCAGCATCCACCCATAGTTGTAATTCAGCATCATGCGGATTGATCAACAACTTTTCATTGATGGTTGACTTGAGATAACCAATCAGATGAGTCAGAGCACGCCAGTGTGACCTTTGGGGATTTTGAGAATACCTTGCTAAGTAGTTTACAGCATAAGACATGTCTGGTCAAGTTCCTAGTGCTAGATAGTTAAGGCAACCAATGAAATGTTGATATTGAGTCTGCTCTACCAAAGGTTCATTCAACAAAGTAATCAGCTGTTCATTCGGGAGTGGAAACCTGACTTGGAGAATATGCTTGCCAAGATATCCTTCAGCTTCATCAACAAAATGATTAGCAAGATGGACTTGAGACAAAAGGATGCCGTTGGACTGTTCCACATTAATCCCAACTACCCTCTTCACCCCAAATTCCCATTTAATTTTCAGATCACGTTCCATACCACTCTTCACCTCATCCCTCAGCGCCCCACTATTAGTAAATACAACCCCATCATCCACATGCATCCAAACCACCAGCAAGTCCTGACCCCATAAGCACCAATTAATAGATTGTTCCACCTCCTCACATTGAAACCCAAGTTTCTCCATTTCTGAACAAAAGAATTTCCACCAGCACCGCGGAGCCTGTTTGGTCCCATAAAGGGCTTTTTTCAACTTGAGAACCTTTCCTTTCAACTCAGGACACAACTCCACCGGCGGCCAAACATAAATTTCTTCATCAATTGGACTATGGAGGTATGCCGTGGACACATCAAAACTGTTGATCTCCCAACAATTAATTTCGGCCAACGCAAACAGAGTTTGAAGAGACAATAATGATGCCGTTGGAGCAAAAGTCTCAAAGAAATCAACTCCAAGTTGTTGAGTGAATCCCTGAACGACAAATCTTGCTTTGAACCGGGATATGGAGTTATCCAAATTTTGCTTTAGCACAAACACCCAGTGGAAGCCAGCCACTTTCCTCTTTTGGTCGTCATTCAAAACATCCCAGACATCAAAAATTTTAAGTGAGCTCAATTCATCCATACACGCGCCCCACCACCTGTCCCAGAGAGCTGATTTCCTGGCTTGATTGAGGTTCCTAGGAATATCCAGATCACTTATTTGAGGAATCCGGTCAATCATTGAGTCCTGTTCATCACAAATGGCCTCCACCGGTACTTTTCCAAGTTCAAGGGTGGTTTGATTCAGCATGTGTTGGATACTGCCCTTTGGAGCCATCTTTGGTAGTGGCAACTTGTCCAAGTAGTCCACAAACTCAGCGACCAACGACAAAATGAACTGATTTCCACCCCCATCCCAAAAATACCACCCGCGTCCATCTTCAAGATACCCCACCAAAAAACATAGTCTTGCCCTATTGTCCAACTTTTTACAGTTATCACTCGGAATGTGCACATAGGCCTTTTCACCAAAAGGGTAGATGTTGCCAGGCTGAGGCGCACAGCGAGCCCACAGTTCAAGTGGTGTTCTGCCATTTGTCCTGGCATTGGGCAAACAATTGTGGATAAAGATTGCACATTTGTAAGCAAATGTCCAAAACGTCCTTGGTAACCCAGACTGTTTCAACATGCACCGTGCCATGTCCCCAAGCGTACGGTTGAGTCATTCAGCCTTGCCATTCTGCTTGGGTGTGTACGCCGCAGTCAGAGCTTGAGTGGTGCCCATCGAGTTCAAGAATGCCACAAACAACCCCTTAGTATACTCTTTGGCGTTATTGCAACAAAATAATTTTGGCGGCCCCACTTGATTCTTGATAATGTTCAGTGCATTGGTGAGTTTGGTTTCCAACTCCAAGCCCAACTTGAGCAAGAAGCAGTAAGAAAAAATTGTAGCATGATCACGCAGGGTCAATATATATTGATTCCCAAATATATCCGCTGGGTCAACAGGTCCAAGAATGTCCAACACAACCAAATCACATTTCTTGCCAGAGGGGATCTCGCTGCGCAAAGCCGCCCGCCGTCTCTTGCTCTTAGCTGCCGCACATGTCTCACAAAAAATGGAACCCATGACCGGATGTCAAAAGAGGGTACAAACCAACAAAGATAGCTTTTGATGAATTTATCAGA